>VZRS01004224.1:384382-491446 GCA_013398055.1 Ifrita kowaldi
AAAAAAAAAGAGCTCCTTACCTGTGGCAGAGTGAAGACTCTCCAAGCTCCAGTACCTGGACAGGACGCCTCTCATGCCACCACCACCACACACCACCCCGCTGCTGTCTGAATCCGAGCCCGGCGAGAGCCCGGAGCTGCCGCTGCTGCTGCAGTTCTCGGCACTGTGTGCCCCGCTGGACTCACTGGGGCACTGCTGGGTCCTCATGCAGGCAGGTGAGGGGGAGAGCCGGGGGCTCTGCTGGGCTGCGGGAGGAATCGGGCAGCGCGCTGCGGAGCTGCTCCGCGGGCAGCGGTACCTGGCAGCGCTGGCTGAGCACTGAGCTGGCTTCCAACCCTCCTCTCCGCTTGCCGCGATGCATCCTGACATCATAGGGGTCCACTAAGGAGGCTCCCTCTGTGGCAGCTCAACCGCTTTCAGCTGCAGCTTCCAGCAGCTGATTTTTATTAAAGCCGATTTCGAGGCATTAAGAAAGCAAGGGTGAGACAGACATCTCTCCTCCTAATTTAGCAGAACTGTCAGATTAAAAATAAATAAGTGGAAATAGTAGAATTTCATGCATTTTAAAAATGCCCAAGTGAGAGAGACCTTGTGTTATCTGCTTCCCCTGAGAACTCAGAAAGGATTTAACATATAAACTAATCATGTTTAGAACTGGCTGTGGCTGCTGCTATTAAAAAACTATTTTTGTAAGTACTCGGAAAAAGAATTCAAAATGAAATTAAAGCCAGAAAAACACAGATTGAGATTTGAGGAGGTTGCAGCTGGGAGTTTTGAAAAATCATTTAGCATCCTCTCCCAGACTGCAGACCTGGTATGATCCCTATTTCCATATGTAATCTTCGTAAGAGACCTCAGCCCCAACTGAAATGGAATCACTAACTACTATTTACTAGAAAGTTTTATATTCTCATTAACTAACAGGTGATTCCCTGTGTCCCTATAAGAAGGATCCTGGAAGAATACTAGTTTCCTGAGAATGCAGAAACACCTGTGCAGTTTAACAACAGCTTTGAGGCACCACAGAGATTTTATAGTAAAGGACATTTCTGGGTTGCCACTCTGCTCAAAGACCTTGCAGATGGCAGATTTGTCAAACTATCAAAATAATTTAAGAGTAGCCACATGGTTTGTACCCTGAGCAGCAGAAAACAGTGTAAGACCAGAACCAGCTTGATTCAGTGTGAGATTACCCGGGCCAGGTGAAACTCTGCAAGCAGGGCTTGAACCAAAGCAAAGGAGGAGCTCAGCTGCATCAGCACATCTGGGAGAGGGACAGACACCCACACGTGGGCCACAAAGGAAAACCCCAAACTGTTCCTGTCACATAGAGACTGGACATGGCTCTAGGCACCCATATCCAAACCCGGGAGCCCAATTTCACACAAGAACTGAAAACACTTATTTTACAATTTCTATGTAAGGTAGCTCTTTGCAAAGTAAATAAGGCCGTGTTATATGGCCACCACAGCTTGTTCCAATAGAGACCCCTTTGAGTTTGCCTCACTCTCCATGCAGTAGCAGGGTTATGTCAGGTCAGTAAGACTTCTGGTTTACTGAGTATTTCCTAAAAGGAAAAAATGTCGCACTCCATCACTGGAGAACATCAAAAAGCACCCAACAATGCTGAATCAACTTTTGAGTCCTTAAATATTTCAGCTATTCTTTAAAAGAAAAGTATCTGCAGCAGTCACAAAAATAACATTTCTAGTGATCTGGAACAAAATAATTCCTTCGATTGTCTTCTGAATGTAGCTATTTAGACCAAAATATCTAATACCTCCTAATAGAGAAATGGAAATGTGTTCTCAATTTGACTATGGTAGAACCACTCTTCTGCATTGATCTGGTTCTTCCAGAGCCTCCCAGAACTGCCTGCATTCGAGGACAACTGGAGAGAAACTCTCCTTGATCACGATTATGAGTGGAAGGTAAATTAAACATTGACAACAAAGATGAATGCAGCTGTTCTGTGGGTGTGGAGAACAGGGCATTGAGAAGAAGAAAGGTCAGTGCAGCTCTTCAGACAGGAAAGGTGCTAAGGAGAGGCTACAATTCAGTCCTAATTATCCTTATGTGTGTATGTATGTTACATGTATGCACTGGAGAGGAATTTTCTAATAGAATGGAAAGAAGAAAAATACAACAAAGCCAAGTTGTGGAAAGCAAAAATTGTGTCAGAGTTCAAGACTGCAACACATCATTGTTGTAAAATCTACACAGAGATTTTCTTCTGTGACATTAGAGAGAGAAGTTATCTAAAGTTGATGTAGCACTAACTGACTCCAGCTAAAGATTAAGGATCTCGCTGCACAGCCTGGTAAAGGTAGTCAAGCTAGCCTTGGACAACTTAATCCTAAATATCTGATGGATTTTTTAGCCCCTGTTGGGCTCCCCTGAAATCTTGTAGCTTTGAACAGTGATTGCCAGAATCATTCAGGATTTGCTAGGATCTTCTTCTCCTCTCTTTTCCCCACAGAAAGTTTTTATTGGTATGCTAAATCTTTCACCTCAGTAGCTAATGCATACAATCCCACTCTACTTGCTAGGACAAATTTTCAGGAGCTCAGCCACCACCGGGCCCTGCTTTTAAGACTGGATGAAAACCTTTGAGTGAGCACATGTTATCAGAGACCTCACAGAGGGCAAATGTTTGTGGCTGTGGTTAAACAGAACCAAGATTGACTTAGTGGGTCTAATCTTTCGGTGATTAAGAGACAAAGTGAAAAGTATACAGTAGGCAACGTGATTATTTTTTAGCCACTTAAATTCAATTATACTTCTCTAGTTAATGGGGATGGAATGGACATTTCATGCTACAGATACCATGATACACTTCTGGGAACTGGCATACCACTTCTTCTGTGTCCCTTCAATAACTAAAATGACAAAAATGGAATAAATAACTCAGCTCGCTATTTTGCTGCACTACGGGACTGCTAAATATTTATAAGACATAATGAAGTCCTGTTATTGAGCTAATATTTTCCCTCTTGAACAGATTTCTCCAGTGGCTGTCAAACATCTTCACATTAACTGTTGCCAAGTGTGAGTTTAACAGCACATCTATGGCTGGGAAAAGAAGATGAAAGTTGTCCACATGATGTTGAGTAAACAAACAGTCCCTTTGCCTCTGAGAAATACTTTCCACTACACCAGGGAGGCCAGAGGATAACTCAGTATCACTAAGTGGTCACTGTTTTCCAGACTATCCACAAAAGATTCAGCCTTTGAGAACTTGGCTCGCCTATTCTTGTTGCAAGATTTCCAAGGCCACCAGTATGTTCATCATCAGCACACATCAGTCACAGTGAATCCATGCCCCTTTGCTTGGCACAGCCAACAACAGCTCTGTGGTGTAACTCCAGGGCATCTCTTGTAGACATCTGATAGCAGAAAATGGAAAGATCTGAGGCTGTTTAAATCTGACAAGGCACGTGAAAAGTTGCCAAAAAGATCTGGTCTGCATTTAGATAATGATTTAAAATAATACAGGTTGTTCTAGCTACAAACCCATCTCGTAATACACTACTTACAGGTTTCTCCCTCTATGAGGATACGACAAACCCTGGAGGTTTATGGTCATGAGTGTGTCCCTGTCCCTATCCAAGAGTTTCAGATTCTCTGAGAGGTAGCAAAAGGGAAACATCTGGGAAAGGGTAACAAGCTGGCCCAAGAATACAAAAGTCTCTGCCTGGGAGGCATAGATGGCAGTGAGAGCAGGGATGTCAAGAAACTCCAGTTCTCAGACAACAACCTCTGTCTGTCTGTCATTGTGTCACCTTGAGATTGCCTCCTGCTGGAAAGTCCCTGTGGAAAAGCTCAGAAATGGCAACATCTTCCCTGAAGGTTTCTCCTGCTCTAGGCCTGTGGGCTGGTAGCTCTTACACCCAGAACTGCCCATCTGCTTCAGCCTTGTTGTAGCTACGTTCTCACAGCTGCAGCCACCGTCCAAACAGCTTCCCAGCAACATCCCCAGCTTTAGGCAGTCTTCAGTTTATAAACAGATATCAGACTCAGGAGAGATGAGGAAGGAGAAGATAGGTCTCATAGCCTAAAAGACAGACATGCTGGTCCACTGCTTTAACCCAAAGCCTTGCTATCCTGCTACTGCTCACTCCAGTATACATTAGGCCCTTCCCTTCCACCCCTTTCCTGGTGCAATACCTGTGTCAAAAGGTCTTCAGAGGCTGGTAAAATGCAGAAAAGCATTCCCATATCTGCTTTAGGAAGTGGCTTGCTTCCTAAAGTGGCAGTAAGGAACATACTGAATGGTACAAATGAAAACATGGGGATGCCCAGACAACTAGAAAAGGAGGAGACTGAGGGGAGACCTCATTGCAGGCTGACTTTCTTGCAAGGGGAAGCAGAGGGACAGACAAGGATCTCTTCTCTCTGGCAATCATTGACAGGACCCGAGGGAATGGCCTGAAGTTGTGTCAGGGGAGGTTTAGGCTGGATATTAGGAAACGTTTTTTCACCCAGAGGGTGCTTGGGCACTGGAACAGGCTCCCCAGGGCAGTGGTCACAGCACCAAGACAGCCAGAGGTCAAGAAGCATTTGGACAAGGCTCTCAGGGACATGATGTGGCCCTTGGGGAAGGGCAGGAGTTAGACTCGATGATCCTTGTGGGTCCCTTCCAAATCAGAATATCCTATGAACTAAAGGGATATACACTCGATATTCACCAACACTACCTGCTGAAGTGTGCGGTGCAGCCGAGAAAGCTGTTCCAAACTATTTAAGTGATGTTTGAACAGGCCGGTAAGCTCTGCCAGCCTGGGGGTGCCTGTGTGTGCACTCGTGGGCCGGAGCGGGGTCCAGCCCGCAGCCCGCAGCCCTCCCGGCGGAGGCTCCGCGCTGTGCCCGTCCCGGCGCACCCAGGGACGGCCCAGCCCCGCATTTCGCAGCGGTCAGAGCCATCTGCTGGTGCCGCACGGCTCGGCAGCGGCTGCCGGGGCCGAGGGACCGGCGGGCAGTGCCTGCTGCCGCTGCTGGGACGGCCGGGGGACAGCTCTGAGCCCGCCCCGCTCCTGCCAGCATGGTTAAAGGCAGGGAGCGCCGCGGCTCCGACGGCGGAGAGGAACGTAACGAGCTCAGCAGAAACAGCATCGAAGTGAAACCCTTCTCCCTGCGCTCGTGCTATGTTCTAGCAGGAAACGTGTAGCCTGCCCTAGGATAGAAAGTCTGTCCCCAGCTCTTGGTCCCCGGACCCTGGGTAGGTGCATGACAGAGTCTGAGAGCTGTGCATGGCACCTTTTGGGCTGGAACCGTGACAGCCATCATTTCACACTTGGAGTACTAGAGAGGCCTCCATAGTCCATTCCAGTCTCTGCAGCTTTCCTTGCACAAAGTGACCAGGTGCAGGCTTCGGGACTGGGAAATTAATCCATATTTTCAACATGGAAGTATCTAGGAGCACTGGATATTGCATAGTACTTTCATATCCAGTGTCTTACGACTAAAGCATAGACTGGGATCATTAACACAAGTAGTTGCAGCTTTGGAGTTAAAAATCTTGAAATGAGATTAAATGAACCGACCATTTATTTTATATTTATTTCACATGCCCACAGCTCTGTCAAAAACAAGTACCACAACAAAGCTGTGCAAGAATCAGAGGGCATTCTGCTGCACTGCTGTTGCCTCAAGGACACAGCCAATCCTAAAACTGATCCCTCAGCCTCAGAGTATTACTTCAGTAACCTGCACTTTTCTTCTCATCCATGTCCTACCACAGGTAGGACACGTGCACACATTTGTCTCCCCCAAAATGCTTCAAATGAAGCCCACAAGCAGCAGCTAACAGAGATGGCTGTGGTACAAGAACCTCTGCTTCCTCTCTCCATCAGTTTGCTTTCCCAGGAGCATGGTTTTGGTGGTGGAAAAAGGTTCCTGCTCTATTTCAGTTGTTTTGCTGCATTTACTCAGAAATCCTTGAGGTCCTTGCTTAGGTCATGGTATGAAGCTCACTTGTACCTGTCTCAGGAATATTGTGTGAATCACAGATGATTCAGGTTGCACACCCCATTTCTAGACAGCATATAAACACCTACAGCACTGCCAGCTGGTCAGTCTGCATACATTTACTTCCCCTATTCACCCTCAGAAATTCATACATATTTTTGAACTCCCTCATGTCCCAGTTGGGAGCTACCATGAAATTTGTCTCAGCTGTGACTCAGAATTTACTTCTGTGACAGCGGTGCTCAGGGATTTCAGCTGATGTCAGAGATGCACAGACAACTTGACAATGATGGGTTTCCATCTGGGATTTCCAAGGAGTAAAGCTGCAGCTTTTTTCTTTCAGACAGGGAGCTGGTCCTAAGCACTGGGGCAACACCAGATGCTTGTGACAGCAAGTGATCAAAGCCCTCAGTGCTGAGAAAGCAAAGGCAAGGCTCCCAACACCACGATAATAAATAGTTTGTTTTCTTATTTCCAGATCTAGCCTCATGACTCTGTGCATGAGCTGCACAAAGCATCTGAAAGCAAATCAGTTTTGCTTGACAAAATACTATGACCATTCAACTCTGATGTAATTAGTACAATGTTATTGTCCCTTAATTAGGTAACTCCAGCAGGGTTTAATCGATGGTACAGAGACCTTCTGAGGCAGAAATGGCAGCTTGGCACCCAACTGTGGCTGGCTTTTTCTGGCTAGATTCCCAACTGCCAAACAACTCCTCTGCATTCTGTTTTTCTTATTCCACCCCAAAGTGCTGTGATAGAGATATCTGCAGTGTTTGGGCAGGCACTGTCAGATGGAGAATTTAAAAACCTGGCAAAGATATGTCTCACAGCTTAATAATCTGTACAACTTAGATTTCAATTCTGAGAAAGTGTCAGTCATCAGAAATGAAGCAGACGTGATACTTCATGTGCATTCCTCATGAAAACAGAGCATACTTGTTCTTTAAGGGGATTTAAAGTACAGGAAACTTCTGTCTCTGGAGGCTCATTTAGTTGCTTTAGTGCCTAATTAGCAACTTGAGATGAACCTCACCATTCCCACTGTAGTGCTCTCCAGCAAACACAAGGCAGAGTCTATTTCGTCTGCAGAAACCTAATTCAAGAGCGTGACAGAGGTGACACCATCGCAGGTGAGACAGAGTTCTCATGAGACAACACAATGTCTCTACATCAAGCTCACTATCATTGCCAGGAGCGATCTCTTCTTCACTAGAAAGCTGACCATGCCTTTAAACAGCACGACTCAGGGAGAAAACAAACCCGAGTATGAAAAGCGCATGGAAGATTCAACTCTAAAGCAGATTTCTGCTCAGACATGGATGCAGTAATCACCATAAACAGGTTAGAATGCTTATCACACAGTTTCCATACTCAATAAACCAGAGCTTAACTCTCTCATCATTCACACCCAGCCAGGACAGAGTACACACCGGGAACGGAGATGCGCCGCTTCCAGCCCACGCAGTCCAGACCTGTCGGAGTGCTCTGGGAAAATGGATGCAGTTTCAGTGGCAGGATGTCAAAGGCAACAGGAGATGTGATAGATGGATTTATTCCAGCCTGCAACAGGAGAGGGAAAACAAAGGCAACAAACATTAAGTTTAGATGCCCCGTAGGACAAAATACAGCATTCAGTCCAGAGCACCTCTTCCCACCTCTGACACCTGCCCAGGTAAGTAAGCAGTATGTTAGTAGACACACATGGATGATTATGGCTGGAAACATTAGAAAACAGTGAGAAGGCAAGGAAAACTGCAAGGTAATAAGAACAGAAGTGGATAAGCAGATACTGGATTCCTTCTTCACATACAACCACACACGCCTCCATTCACAGAAACTTTTGTTCCTTCCTATGAAGTGTTTCTAGTGTGGGGGGGGGGAAGAATATCACTACAAGTCATCTCCTCAGCTACGGAACTATTCCTACAGCTTTGTGACTAATAGCTCCTCTTCTAGTATTTAACATGAAAATAAAACTTTTCCCTTCAGAGATTTATTGGTACCAGTCCCCAGCCGTGCAGAATGTGGGTAACAACATTCTTCTCTTCAGCTAAGGGTACAAGTAAGAATTTTCACACTCTCCTCTACCTGGCTGATTGATTTTATAAAACTTATAGAACTTAATGAAACTTTGAAAACTCTATGCCACTGCCAGATCTCATTGAATTAATAACTTTTGCTGGTTTAAAGGGGAAAATATATAGATACATACACATAGCTCACAGCCTCTAATACAGAGTGTAGTAATTAATGCATACTGCAGGTACGCTTTTATCCCTTTTTCCTTTTCTCTCCTGTGGATGCCACACGCAGAAAACATCAGTGACTGCAGGTGACTGGGAGATCAGCTGGTCAGTAAGCACTGGTCCCCTGGGCATAGCCAGTTTTTCATCCCTATTGCTGCTGCCCCTTCCTTTTGCCACTGTGACATTCAGTTACAGCATACCCATCCTTCACGGAGCCAGGAACATGCTATATTGAGGTCCACTATTCTCTCTAGGATCTATCCCTCTCCCTAGCAGCTGACAGCATATCCCATCAGCATAAAGTCTGCTGGCTAGCCTTGGTGCTGAAGCCTCTCCTGAAGATGGCCATTAGCCAAACCCTCCTTCCAAAACTAAGCAGCACACAGTGCTCACGCAGCTGAGAGCGCTGCTGCTCTGGGCCTGGTTTGGTTTTTTATTCCTGGACCTAACTTTCCTAAAACAAAGAGAACACAGCCAATACTTTGGCACAAATCACTGTCTCTTGAGGGATAGCATGAACTCTGTTCAAATGAACCTGAGCAGCACCTGTTTTTCTAGAAAAGTCACAGCAAAGACCCAGTGGGAACACACACTCTTCTGGTGACAGTGAAAATCAAGCAAGACAACTTACTGGGCCACAGCTCTGAAAACATCAAGGGTGAAGTCCAGGTTATTTACATGAAAGGTAATAGAAAGCATTATTGTTCTGTTTAAGACTAGAAAGCAGAACCCTGGCCTAAGGCTGTTACAATAAAAACTGCAGGCTTCATTCTTAATAATTCCTGGGACATCAGAGCAAATTTTGGGTACAGGCATCATTTGATTCCTATAGCATGGAAGCCAGGCCTGCAGAACCCTAACTCAGGAGAAGCAGCATTTTCAGTGGTGTTAGCAGTATGTGGGCAGGGTTTGCTCAACCTTACAAGGGAGAGGATGGGAAATGAGGGACCAGACCATAGTAAAGATCCTCTCTCCTGTATTTTCTGCTGAAGGTTCCAGGGGGTTATTTCTCTGCTCCTATGCACAGCAGTTCAGTCCCTGGCAGAGGCCGGATCTCTGTTGTATATCCATGCCTTGTCAGGTGCACAACAGGGGGAGACTTTTCTCATTAAATCCTCTCCTCAAAGTGTGTTCATTACCTTTTAAAAGTCTGAGGTGTCCACAGTGCTCATAACCATGGTACCACTCAACAAGACTTCATTTTCTCTTATTTTGGATGGGGTAAAATCAGACTTCCAGAAGTCATATGCAGGGCAATGAGCTAAAGATCTATTTTTCACTGCTTCTCATTTCTCTTTCAAAATAAAAGAGCTTTTTCTGTGTGATACCCCCTCTGGGTATAGCCCCCTGATGGGCCTTTTAGGAATCTCTCTAATTTGGCAGTGCACAAACTGTGCTCAAGCAAATGCACGTAGAAGCCACGTCTGTGCTGCTATTGCTGTGCACTCAAGAGGCATCAAGCTTTAGAGCCAGGGTTTAAGTTTTTGTAGAAACAGGAAAGCACAGGATGGCAATAGACACGCAGTTCAGAGCAAAAATAATTCCCAAAACAGAGCCCATTGCCATTACAGCATTCCATATGTCAGTGGTTTGGGGCATTGTCTCCAAGTTAGGAACTTATATTGCATTAAAAACAGGCAAGAGGGCCCCAGGCTACAGCCTGAAACCCATCACCATGCGAAGGGCAAAGCCTATGGACAGGCAGAAGAATACAGATTCACCCACAGCAATGTTTCTCTTCTTCCCCTTGGGGTGGGCAGCATGGGTGGGGGGGTGTTATATTAAGACTTTAAGGCTCAAGATCAGAAGCTGCTCAGCTTGTTACTGGCAGCATCTCATTATAAGGGACAGCTGGGTCAAGCTTTGAGGATGACTGGGAATTTACACAGGCTGCTCCCATTTAAGGAAGCAGAGCAGCTTACTGGATCTCAGAAAAAAAACCCCACGTACATAGAATTGTTTAGAACTGGCATTTTAAATGGTTATATTTTTTTTTAGCTTATAGGTAGTTTCTTGATTGTTTGTCTGTTTTTCCCTGTCCCAACTGCCAGCCCTCAGAGTAGCCTTATATTTCCATTGTACTCCTCTGTGTACACTGATCTGAATGACAGAGTAGTACCAGAAATCAGCACTTGAACAATCAAGAATTCCTCTCCGCTCTGCCCTGTTAAGTTGTTTCCCCAATATTGCAGCATTACATCACCTTATGGGCTGACCTGATCTTGACTTAACACAATGTGACTTGTCACAACAGAAGCCACACATCCCAAGGCAGCCGTGTCAGAAAATATCAGACTTGTAATTTCAGATCCCGAAAGCCCCATACAGTCGCCTTGCTGCAGTCACAAAACCACACAGACAATGAACATCTTACAGAGCTTCTTTTGTGATAATTTGTTTCTTCTTACTAAAAGGGACTCAGCCTCCTTCTAAAACCACCCTCAAACACTGCAGCTTGTGACAGCACTCCCAAGACACTTGGGAGTATGATTAACCAGCACTATTACAGGACTAGAGCATTGCAAAGACAGAATAAAATAATTTGAAAAAGAAACTGTGTGATTACTATTATAAATAAAAAGCACAGTCTAAGAAATTCAGTTATATGGGCATAAGAAAGAGCCTTTGAATCCCCACAGTCCTCTCAATAAACCAGCGTTTTGCTCTCTTGGCCTGCCCACAAAGATTAAAGTGTCAATAACCTACATAACACAAACAGAAAAATAGTAAAGCCCACCCCTACCTACACATTTCTACCCAGAGAAGAATGAACCAGAAAACTGACTGAGGTCCAGGAGCCCCCCGGGCAGGTGATGATCAGAGAGGCCTCCGTGGTCACGGGGGCAGCTGCAAATCATCATGCAGCTCATTGCAATTTAGAGGTAAGTTTGCAGCAGAAAATAAGGGTGGAAATGCTTAAAGGAGAAGCTGTTTTCTGGCAGCCTCCAAATGTGGAGTCAATCAGCAAAGCAGACAGCATTCAAGCTGTGTAATCTGATGGCTCCAGGGGAAGCTATTGAGGGAACTGGTCACTCCTCTTAGGAGCGCTAATGGTCTCAGTGCTGGCCCACATGCCCTGCAGCATGGGCTAGATTTCCATCTCTACCCACGCTTGTCAAGGAATTGTGAAAAATATTTTTAGTACATTTCACTGATTTCTGCTAATCCCTGACCAGGCATTCACTTTCAGCAGCCTGCTTCATCCCTTTCACTAGCCTGCTTCATCCCTGTGCAGCACTAAGCACTCAGAACTTCAAACAAGGTGGAAAAGTAACCCAAGTCATTTATTTTTAATTTTTTTGTATCCTAACATACACGTGCCTCAGGAGCATTACTCATTGTCTCCATCACACGGGTGGTAGGGAACTAAGCCAGGGAAGCATCCTCACTGACCTGAGAGTAGGAAACACATCACAGAATCACATCCAGCACCCACCCAAGCAGCAACTGGCAGCACTTTGTTTTGAAGAGCCTGACACATACAAAATAGCACAGATTTTTAGTCTCTTTCCTTGAGAAGGGGAGAACAGTGGGCAGTTTTTCAGAAATGCTGTTTCTGGGGTTGGCCTGGTTTGCTGTCCCAGGTGTCTGTCCATTTGATGGGAGCTCTCTCAGGTGGACAGGCATGAGGCAGCATGTTTTCTCTGGGCAGGCCAATGCTTCCCCTTAACCATTCACTGAACTATCTGTGCACATAAGCTCAAGCACATTCTGAAGTGGTGATAGGATTACTGAGGCCTCAGATCCCCTCCAAAACTGTCATTTTAATGTAAGAACGATGAGAAACAGGCAACCAGGACAACAGAGAGAATGGGAAACAAATACAGATAACAGACCAAAACAGAAACCCCTGAGGAAAGCTTTTATTTGAGTATCTGCTGCATGATTTCAGGCTTGATCAGAAACTTTCTCAGTATCATGAGAGGCTGCATAGGGCATCCCTTGGTCTCATGTCCTTTTTCCCCAGAAGTTCTTTTGCATGTATTAAAGTTAATTTTGGCTCTTGGATACAGATTTGTGACTCTCCCTGAAGGGAACAGACCTTAGCTCTGGATCCAAAAGTAACAGATGCCATCAGTGTGAGTCACAACAGCCACAAAGTTTTTCACAAGCAATCATAATGCTGAACTAAAAGTCTCCCTCAGTGGAGAGGAAAATATTAATAGCTAAAAATCCAATGGCAATGTTCTCTTGAGCATTTCACAGCAGGAATTTGCTTCAGTAGGAATTGTGGAGTTGGCCTCAGATACAAGGGAAGTCTAATTTAGAAGTCCGTTATTAAAGTTATACAGCAACACCACAGGGCACAGAATGAGATTTCATCAGTTTAATTTGTATTGATTTAAGGAAACTTTGATTTGCTCCTTGCCCTCCCCGTCATTCAGCTCACAAAGCAACGTGATGCTCTTGCATTCCATTTCCAGCATCACACAGGACATGAACTGTTCACTTACAGAGGCTAAGAAACCCACCACCTTCAGACATCATCATTGCAAACCAGTTTAGTGTTTCATCAGTCTCCACAGAGTACCAGGCCCACAGAAATGCTGACAGAAGTGGTACCAGACAAAATGTAAGGACAGGAATATGATGACAGCAGAGAGAAGCAGCCGGAGCAGAGAGGAAGACAGTGCCAGGGAACGAGGAGGTTGGTGTACAGCTTCTTACTTTTAAGGGGTCCTCTGGGAGATGTTGCAATTGAACCCCTCCCTCTGGCTGTGTCTCCTTCTCTAGCTTCCTTTTTTGATTCCTCTCCATCCAAACATCATCGAAGCTGAAGCACTTATAGAGGGGTTTAGGTCTCTTCCTCCTCGTCTCTGGAATCTCCTTGGCTTTTTCATCTGGAGCAAGGAAGGAGAGCCTCCGAGCTTTGCTCTCCGGGGTGGAGACAGGGCATGGGGATGGTGGGACCCGGGGGGGCCTCCTTTTGTGGTGGGGAACCCATTTCTTATTTGGCCTCTTTTCAGGTGCCGTTTGACATTGCTTTTTAGACTCCTGTTTTACAAACAGCAGATGAAAACACAGGGTTTGTTGGATGGAAATTTTGTTTGCTTCAAGTCAGTTTGAACAGAAGATGGCAAAGCTCAGTTATTCAGCCACAGAACTACTCAGAAGAAAATGCTTAGGAGTATTGCACCCTGGAGCAGCAGCTCTGCAATCCTTTGAGAGTGCAATATACAGTCCCTCCACACAGGACAGTGCCCTGTTCACCCTCACTCTAGATCCATATTACACTAACATTACCACCAGGATTTAGGTCACTCTGTCTGTATAATATTATTTACAAAGACAGACGATGTCTTTGAAAACAGAAAATGACGTCTTGTCTGTTTCTGGTTTTCCAGCTGTACTTCAGTTGTACAATGTGAAAAGGCTTTGTAAATGCCTGCAGGTCTGACATATCAAGTCCTGTGCTTCCCGGTGTGCTCTTTACACTATCCATTTTATTTGCTTGATGCTGGGCCAAGAGTAAGTAATTGCAGAGCTTTGCCCTTCACTCTCATTTGAGGGGTTGCACCAAATTACAGCTTTTATACTAGAACAACTTGAAATCAAGGGTGCCCTGAGGCAAGCAGCTACTACTCCAGGTAGCATCAGTGTTAGAATCAATAATATTTAAGGTAGGAGATAACAACACTGGAGAATGAGTGAACTCAGGAGTCTCATGACAAACAAAATGCTGTGTCCTGACAATACTGTCTGTGCAGTTTCTCACAGATCATTTGAAGAACCCAAATAAAACAACCCTCAAAGCATTGCAGGCGCTTCTATCTATTTTCAACTAACCAATAATTCCAGACCGATTCTTCTTTGCCCCTGGTAAGAGATGCCACAGTCTAGAAAGACTCTCTGAGAAAGGTGTTTTGTGCCTAACCCCACCTTACTGGAGAGGAGCAAGGAGAAAAACATGTGAATTCCAAACACTGGACATTTTAGGACAGTTCACTCCTGCCTGCTGAGTAACACAATTATGCAAGTGAAATTGTGCCATGAACAGATTAATTAAACATGTAGTGAAGGGCCTGACAGATGGGCAAACTGGTAATGGTTCTGTCTTGCTGTTTTCAGCATAAAATCTTTGTCCTGGATGAAATGTGGAGAATGTTAACCATTAGCAGGTAATGAGAGAGAGGCTGGTCTGTGCTCCACCAGGCTCAGCTGAGTTACTTACCTGAGTGGTAGCCAGAGGTGTCCAGGGAAAGCTGATCCAGTGCAGTTTGGCACAGCACTAACACAGACAATGCTGACACAACTGGAAAAATGCCTGGCTGGGGCTGGGGAATACATACAAATGCCCATACTGGAGGGCACAATGGGAATTGAGCTCTAGAGCTTCACAATTACGGATATGTTTCGCACTAATGTCTTTACCGATGTGGAACAGAAAAGGACTTTCCTTCAAATTCACCAATAAACTGAATTTTATGACCTCTTTAGGAAGCAACACACATAAGGAAGACCATCCTTAGCGTACAGATGATAATTATTTTGGAAAGACTTACCACTGCAAATACATTCTGCCCAATGTCTTTTGTATTTTCAGAGATTCCTGAAAATACAGCTTCGCTTAAAAAATCGAGGGTGCAATTCTACTTCATTTCACAATGTCATGAAAATGGAAATAAATAAGGCCCTATCTATTTTAATAGATTTGATGTTGTGTTTTGAAAGCTGGGACATTTACAGCTGCATTTGTCCAATTTCAGATATCATATTCTGCAGCCTCCAGAAGAATCGGGAAAATTAAACAGTTTTTATACGTCTTAGATACCATTTAAATTTTTTATGGTTTTCTTTGAATAATTTAATCTAGCAACCAATATAAGTAATTATTTATTTGTTCCTAATGGTTACATTATAGCATGTGGGCTTGCCTTTTCAAGGCTTTACACATGCCTCATCTCTACACTCTTTTCTAGATGTTCTTTTGAGCTGTAATTTACAGGTCAACTATTTTATTCATCCTCTGAGAGGCTTCATCTGTTGACAGTGTGTATAGTCCAAGTCTCTTGCTTTTTCCTAGGCTGCAGTCTCTTGTTTGGAATGTGGTGTCCAGTATTAAGTTTTTATGCTAAGCTGGTGCCCATGAAAACAAAAGATTTCAAGTAAAGCTGAGCACAGAAGGGAATAAAGCTAATTCTCTTCCCCTTTTCCCCCCAGGAATTCTGATACTACAGCCCTCACTTCTCAAACTGCCACCCAAACACTTGTTTGGATTCGAGACAGCATTAGATAAAAATCCTGAGCCAATCAACCAAAACACTTTCATTTGGGAATATGTGAGGAGAGGTTGAGAGAGCTGGGTTTATTCAAGCTGGTAAGAGGGCACTAAAGGCAATATAAGAGCAGTCACCAACAATTGTGCATTTACATGGATGATGGATCCAAGCTCTTCTCAGCAGTGCCAGACAACGCCACAAGACAGTGGCCAGAAACTGCAGCTTGGAAAGTTCTTGTTGGGCATTAAGAAAAAAATTTTCTGAAGGAGTATGTTTCCCAGAGAGGCAGTGAAACCTTCATCAGTGGAGGTTTCCAAGGCTTGGCTAGATAAAGCCATGGTTCTGTCTATCTTTGTTTGTTTCCATACAAAAAATAGAGAGTGTCTATAAGAAAATATGGAGAAAGGGTAAGATAAGACCATCTTGGAGGCTATCTTAAAAGTCTAATATTAGTTGAGATGTGAGAGACAAAAGGCAACAGCAGCACAAGCTGTGCAAGGCTCATTTGAGTTGAACACAAGTAGCCCTCAGCTGTTATGAATTGATCAAGCAGTTCTGGATTAATGAACTATCTGAAAATTGTCTGCTCGGGGTATGCAGAAGTTCATACACTCTCTCAAGTGCCACTTTCGACAATCTGCTCAAAAAAAATTATTCTCCCATTTCTTAATGTCAAAACTCATCAGCAATAATACGGAAAAAGCAGCATGACCAAGGCATGTTCTGGGATCTCAGCTGCAGCTCAGTCTCAGTCACTCTGGGGGGTTGTGCTTAGCCACTGAAAGAAACTCCTAAGCTCCCAGCTGCTTACAACTTGGGAAGTCCTCTCTGGGATTAAAAGCCTACTGACGGAGGAAGTCTCTGCTTTGAGAGGTCTCAGCCAATCAAGAAATCCCTACTGAAGATAAAATCTGTTCCATGAGAGCCAGCCTATGCCAAGGATTTAATATGTTACCTGGATTAGAACACAACACAACATGAAAAGGAGACCCTGAGTCTGTAGTCTGGGGTTTTTTCCTGTCTGTTGTAGAAAAGGCAGAAAAGGACTTGTAGTAGCAACCAAAAGGTAACTTATGATGACTGCAAAAACCACATGGTGCTTCAAAAGACAGCTACTCATTGTCTAAAGAAATTTTAGATTTTACTTCTTAAAAAGTGGCTGCTAGCCATAGGAATTAATTTCTTTGTTGCCTTTCACAATGAGAAACTTATTCACTATGCACCAGTTACAAGGCTCAATTCTGCTTTAAGAGGGGTAAAATCCAGCTTAAAACTGGAGAAGAACACAGAGTGATGACTGTATGATCTTTAATGGTGTTGTGATTGCTCCATTCCTTTGGGTTTTTGTAGCAAATCCTCCCTTTAAGAGTGCATCAATTCACATAGTCTTGAACCGAAACAGAAAGAATGAGTAGCATGACCTATCTTAGACCAAGAGGAATATTTATGCACTCATCTAACCAATGAGCCACTGAGCCATTAAAGAGTTTCACTGGAATTCCTAACCCTTAGTAAAACAAAAGACTGCAAACCAAACCACCCCGTGATCATTCCCTGACAACAACTCACCTCGTCTCGGAGCATGTCACTAATGGAAGAAGCTGTATTTAAGCTGATCTGGGATTGACTGCTTATGCCACTGTCATCCCTCTGGTAGTCATCCAACGAGTGTAAGAGACTGCCTCTGGGTTTCAATGTCTTTGGTCTCTCAGGAGCCTCCAGATTGCTTTCCACTCCAGAGCTGTTCCCAAGAGAGATCATCGAAGTGGCACACACTCGCCCGGGATAACGGAAATTCTTGTGCTGAGACGTGGATCGTGGACTCTGAGGTTTAGGACTCATGGGCCTACAAGGCATGTCTTTACCATCAGAGTTCGAGAGCTGGGGACATGATGGGCTTGACTGACTAAATGCCAGCTGCAAGTCAGCGGGGCTAAATGGAGATTTCATCCAGTATTCCTCTAGAGAAGTATTTAAACTGTTGCTCAGAACCTCCTGTTGTTCATCACAGTCTGAACTCTGTGAGTATCTGATACCCAAGTCATGGGACTGTATTTGTCTTCTCCACATACGTGCAGGTGAAGAGACATCAACAGGCTCCATAGAGCTGTCAAAATAGTTGGAGTCTGTTGAGGAGCCATTATCTGTTTCTGTTTTTAAAAAAGTGTGTCCATTGGAACTATGCTGTCGCTCTACTGATGTTAACACCTGGCCGCTGGTTGCATTAAGACTCTCCTGTGTGGATGATGAACTTGCTAAGACAGCCCTTTTTAGTCCATCTGCCTCCTTGCTTTTTAGAAAAGCTTTCCAGGCTCCCTGGCGAAGTTTGGCTTTCTCCTTTTCAATTTTCACTGATGCTCTTGAGCTTTGCTCAGTGTTTTCCTTTTCTGGACATTTGGACTCAAATAAGCTTGAGAGGGATTTGTGTGCCAAGGCCAACCTTGTCCTGAACTTCTTACCCTCAGGGGTTTTGTTTCTTTTGTGTTCATTTTCGGGGAAAGATTTTCTAATCCCTGAATGCTCCACAGGTTCACTGTCATTGTTTTCAGATGAACCTGAAACTTGTCGATCTGCATCTTCCATCAGTATCCGACCAGAGCCAGAGGCCTTCCTAAGGCTCAATCTGTTGAATAATCCTGCAGGTCTCTCATAAAATAAATCATCATCGTCGGAGTACTCAGAGGTGTAACTTTCCTTCCTGTGGAAGACTAAGCCAGATGAGCAACTTTTGAAAGACAGTAAACTCGCAGTGTCTTCATCATCTTTCCCAGGATCCAGTTCTTCTATCTTTGCCTTGCTACCAAACAAACTGCTACTTCCCTGGTTTTCCAATGAGGCAGGCTTCGTTTTCCTGAAAGACGTCATTTTTGAGAATACTAAAAACCTGGAAGCTTTCCCACTATTCTCATTCTTTGTTGGCTTTTGTACAGCTTTATGAAGACTGCTGTTACTTCCCAGGATGTGGGATGAGCTCTCATCCAGTTCCTCGCTGTTAGTGCTGCAGGTACTTACATTATCCAGGCCCAGCATGCAGGAGTTATGGGTCTCCCTGTTCAGAGACTCATCAAAGACATCACACACATCTGGACTGAGGGCACTGTCTTTGCTGGGGCTGGAGGTGTCTGCTGCAGGAGAGCCCTCCTTCGCTTCCCTGGGAGAGGGTTCTTCACAAATACCTGTTTCTGCCTTCGAGCCATTACAGCTTTCATTTCCCTGCCTGCCTACAGCTTGTTCAGAGACAGTGCTGGGCCCTTGGAGGCCAACATCAGCACCATCTCCCTGACACAAACTGCTGACACTGCTGCTGGTTTCCAGTGTCACTGCACCAGTAACCAGTCTCCTTGTTCTGCAGGGCTCCTCCTCAGAGACCTTCACACCACTTCCAGTGGGTGACTTTACGAGTGATTTTTCACATGGATCTGCCTGACTTTCTGCAATAAGTGTATCACTGCCCAGTGGCACAGCAACATTCCTGAATTCCTCTTTTGCACTTGCTACTGTGGAATTACTACAGGTGAACCCTAAGGATGAAACTGCTTCTGTTTTCTCTCTTTTCTCTACTGAAATTTCTGTTTTTACTTCAGGTGTATCCCCACCAGAGAGTACCTCTGCCCTGCCAGGGATGGGGTAGGTGGCCAGAATTTGTTCTTCACAGTTAAAACTTTCACTCAGAACTCTCTCTGACTCATCATGAGCTTTGCTAACAGTATGAGGAGACATCAAATTATTGCTCACCACGTTTCTCAATGTTTCGGCTACCACTTCAGTAGGAAGGTTATCATTCAGTGTTTTGGACTGTAATCCTTTCTCCTCTACAGAGACTATAATTAGGGCAGGCTTTAATTCTGGAACAGTCATTAAATCCCTTCCCTGCCTTACATAATCTGATCTGGGAGTCCTTTCAACAGCAAAGGCACTCTCTTCTTCCTTTCCTTTATGAGTAGGATGTTCACTTGTTCCTGGCCCTGAGTGGCTCCTTAAGGCACCAGTTTTGCAACTTGTATTTTGCTGCATTGACTCTTCGTGCTCTGCCCCACTGTCACTGCCATCTGGTTGCATTGCAGTTTCCAGGACTTTCCAACCAAAGCCAAGATTAGAAGAATCATCTGCCCATCTTTCTCCTGCCATAATCTCTGTATCTGACAATTCAGATTCAAGGCCATTCTCCTTCAAACATTTGTGTTGTATTCCACCACTGGAAACACAGTTTACAGAACAATCACAATCTCTGCTTTCCACAACAGCAGGAACACCTACATGAGAAGCTGCAGGGTTCTCAGTGTCACCAGTGTCCGATCCAACATCAATATCACATGGGAATTTGCTTGCTTCCAGATCTCTTTCAGCTTTGTACTCATTGTTTTTCATAAGTTCCTCAGTGTTTATGACCACTGGATCACAGTTCAGGGCTGAGGATGTCTCCTTTTGGTTTAGGTTGCACTCACAAGCATCACTCCGTGTTAAGCTGCCAGCACAGGTACCAGCTGCCTCTGGGCTAAGGCCACATGTCTCTGATTTAGAGTGCAAATAGCAATCAGTGCACTGGGGAGAGGCTGCTGGTTGAGAAAGCTGGCACACCTTTGAGTCTGTGTCAGTATCAAGAAGAGATCTTTTTATGCCACCTTTGCCCTCTATTTCTATAGCCTTTTCAGGCCTTACAGATACCCTTCCTAAGTTTTTCCAAGTGTATTCAAAGTCCAGCCCTTGAAGATGTATTCTGGAACATGACCATCTAAATTTGTCTGTCAGGTGAATACAGCTCCCCACACATTCTGCCTCCCTTTGAGCACTGATATTTTCAGGTACACTGTGCCATGTTTTACTTTCTGTAATCACTGACCTTGTGTGTGGTAGCTGAGATTTTGGGTTGAAGCAACTCTGGTAGAAGAGTGAATCTGATGTCAACATGGTCTCTGTACTTCCATGTTTTATCTTTTTACCTGTAGTTCCCTCACTGTCAGCTGAATTCCTCCTGCTGCATTTTATACTGTACATAGACTCTAATTCACACTTACAGTCAGATGTCTCAGTGTAACTTTTACAGTTAGGTCCATTTGTTTCAAAATGAAGATTAGGCAAACTGCAGCTTGGTGCTGCATCTGACTGGAAGGAAAATCGCTGTACCTCAGGAAAAATCAAGCAACTTTCTGAGTTTGCTTTGAAACAAGCAATGCTAAATACTGCAGAATGTTCCTTCAGTCTTGCAACATCATCTTCTGTAAGCACTGAGTTGGTACAGGAGTGCACTTCACTGTTTTCTAACTCTGCATTACTTTGCAGGGCTGCTATAGACTTTCTATTTGTCTGTGATAAAATGCCCTCTTCACAGACTTGGCTCTCTGTGATGGAAATACCACTAGATAACGTTAGCTCTTCACCACCCAATTCCTCACCCTCTAACTCTGCAAACTGTATGCAAAATTCAGTTTTGCTTGGTGCTTCTTTTATTTTGGAGGACAATTCTAGCTGTACGTGCTGGGAGAACTCTGGTTGCCTGGAGCACTTCAGTTCATGGAGGGTTGTTTCTGCCGTTTCTTTGGGAAGATTACAGCACAGGGTTTTTCTTTCAGTAAACAGGCAGTTTGAATCCAAGAAAGCATTCCCAGTTACATCACTGGAAAGAGATTCTGTGTCTGATGCACTCTCATAAGGCTCTGTTTTTACATCTGACAAAGATCCACTCTGATGTGACACAGTTTCAAAATAATCTTCATCTGTTTCTTGGCTGGATCCACGCACCTCCAGCTCTGTTGTGCTCGGGGTAGAAGAACTCAGATCGTCTTCAAACTCTCCTTCACTGATGTAGTTTTCAACTGGCTGTGGGGTCTGTGAATAAACAAAAAAGAGTGAGTTAGCAATGATATCCCACAGCAGCAGGGTAACGTGAATTATTATTAGAAAAGGGACTTCAGAACACAATTAATTTAATACATACTGATATCTTTGCAAGTTATATTTGATGTCTTACTTCTTGATGGTCCTGAGGTCTTTCTATTTCTTGCCTTTTTTTTTTTAATGTTTCTTAATTAACCTTTTTTTCATTTTCATATGTAATTATGCCGAAGCCAAAATTTTACTTTTAGCTGTATCTTTCATAGCCCATTACCAAAACACTTTTCACATTCAAGTACATCAAATGGAAATCATCCCTTGCCAGTAGATCTAGGAGCTCCAATGAACACATCTTCAAATCTGAGGAGGAGGTGTATCAGAAAAAACCTGGGAAGTAATTATTAGTGTCTGCATCACAGAAATGTGGTATAAATATATGCAGAATAACTGCACTTGAGTAATCAGATATTACCCATACCAAAACTCGAACCAAAGGTGTAAAAAGCCTTAAGTCTCATTTTCCAGGCTTATACCAGGAGCACTACATGGATCAGTTATCAGAGCACATCCAAATCATTGGCTCTGAGCAGAAGGATTAAAACCACACTGTCAATATTGGGAAATGTTTTTGTCACAGAGAGCTAACCCTGGGAGATCCTCAGTCTTCTTTTCTTCAGCAGAAGTCTGGATATTTCTCAAGTTTGAAGCAGAAAACGAGATCACAGCAAACTTTCCTGAGGTAAAAATAGTACTTGCTGTCTGTCAGCTTCAGGTTCAGCTATTGTCAGTGATTCTACAAATGCACCCAACAAAGACACTTGGCTGATTTCAGCTTCAGTCCATTCATATCTAGAATGAGACGCCACATAAATAGAAATGGCAGCCTTTAACCCTAATACTGGATGCCTCTTTACTCAGGTTTTGGTAACAGTTCTCACAAGAATGATCAGCATATTTTGGAATCTGGAAACTGAGATAATAAACAATGAAAGACTTTTCTAAAAAAAAAGGGCAAACCAAACCAAACCAAACAAAAAAACTAAAAAACACCACAAGTGAATGATGTCCATCAAAGTAGAACACAAGGTCCTTCAGCTTGAGTTGCATGTCACATTCACCAGGGTGCTTTGTCACAGAGGAAATGTGAGTCCTCATACAGGAAGACAAATCGCAAATCATGGCAAAGGACATTACAGAGCCTCTGATTTTAGACTCCAAAACATAGCGTGTAAATTGGAAAAAGGAAGACATGAGTTATTTCCAAATGAGAATTTCTCAATAAGATGACTAGTATTTTCTCTTGGCAGAAGAAGGAAAATACAAATTGAATGGAGGAGACAAAGGGGAGAATTCCGTACTTCAGAACAAGTCCAAAAATCACTTTTGAACCTGATCAAATTGCACTGCAGTGACAGCACGAGTCACATGACCAGCAGAGCAACGTGTCCTTTGCTGTGTGCAATCAGTGATACATGCAATTGAGTTCCTCCAATAATAGCAAATCCCACAGTCCCCAGGACAGAAGTGACCAGCAGTGAGCAGCACAGAGCAGCATTTCACCGAGTGGGAGCAGTTGGCTCACACAGCAGTGAGTGCAGCAGCAGCTGCTCAGCAGTACCAGCGCTGCCTCTTCAACACTGCTCTGAACACAAACTTACAGATGGCAAAAAATTGAGATAAAAACTATTCAAGCAAGTAGAAGCAAAGTAATGAAGACGCCCAACTGTTCTCAAGGATAATTATGAATTAATTTTTTTTAAAAATTAGAGCAGGACTTCCTTACACTCCATCTATTATTCGAAACGTAGTTATGTCAGGATATTCATACTGTGACCTCTCCAAAATTCATTATTTTTAATGGGTATTACACAAAAATATGCCTTTAAAGCAGAAACAGAGGCTCCACAATTGCTTCCACAACTTATGGGAAATAAGGAAACACCTTCTAGGTGTGAAGGGCACCAGTTAATGTCAACCACGACTCTTGGACTGGGCCCAGGACTGAACACAAACCCCAGTGCTGCTAAGGCGGAGAATCAGTGCCAGGATGAGCCTGGCAGGGCCAAGTCTACCAGATGTAGTGTGGGATGGAGCTCCCCTGAGGAGCGAGAGGGTGTGGAAGCTTTGCTTTCCTCCAAGTCTAGCCAAGTCCTCTGCCTAAGAGGGAGGTCTAGAGCTCACCTGTGGTAAACCTGACATTCATGAGCTCACTGAAGTTCCCCTGATGACCAGGGAAGAAATCCTAACAGGGCCAACAACCTGCCAATGGTGCCATTTGTACCTTCTGCAGGTCTCTCAGTGTCTCTGGGAGGCCCAGAGGTAGCTCTGACCATGTGCCCTGTCATAAGTGGTTTAATTTTCCCCCAACCTGTAGCATGTGTATTTTGTTAGGGTTTCTGGGACTACTTCTCATGGTGTTTTACTGGGTTTTTTTCTGTAGGAATTGAGTCTAAAGGGTTCAGTCAGAGCAGATAAGGAGGTTTACAATGGGCTCTGACATAGCCCTGTTATCCCAACACAGACAATCACAGGCTCGAGAACTGAGTAGATGTGCAGCAGTGATTCTCAGCTAGGTTGCCCGTTCGACAACAGTCCTCATGCCTTTAACTTCCATGAGACTGCACTGAGAATTTCGAAAGACAAATTATGGTTCTTTCCTGGGGAGAGTTCTTGAGAAAACCCTCAGCACCCATGGACAGGGTTGCTTGTTTATACATCTCTTCAATCTCAGAGCAGATAAACATTTGGAAGACAAGGGCCTGGAATAAATGTGAAGAATAAGTTCCAAAACAGGGCTTTTGTACTTCACAAACAACACAAAAAACACAGTAAATCTCCCCTGACTGCTTTTCTCTTGCATCTCTTTTACCATCTCTGAAATGTGCCAAGAAAATAGGATGGAATTGAAGTTACTGATCTGTCGTGCTGTTATTCCATGTAGCCACATATAATCATGTCAACCTAAAGTCACCGGAAAAATAAAACTTGTGACTTTGACGTGTGAAGTGACGACCTTTATCTCCATAAAATAAGATACCTTCCATCCAGATTGCCCTCATAGGTGACATTTGTTCCCATGGGCTAAGTCACTCTTGTCTTCTGAACATTTTTCATTTGGCAGGAAAGTCAGGTATCATTTTTTCTCTAGATCAGATTTGGTATTTGAATAATTTTCTCACACAATATTATATTGCAGCAATAGTGAGTTTCTCAGATATTGTGCCTCCCTAATTTTCTCTGCCTAACTCTTGGCAGGAGAGGTTAAACAGACAATTGTATCACTTCAACTAGTCTTTCAATAAAGGATTTTATCCTTAATTTTCACAACAACAAAAAGAATCTGACCATTTATATGGCTTTTGCTTTTACTTTGAATGCAAGTTCCCTAAGCAAGTCTGACTTGCTTTCCCACTAATTCGGACCTGACCCTAGTTATCACCTCATTTCCAGCTCAAAGAACATCAGAGCAGTTTTTCTTTGAAGTCAAGACAACATGAAAGAATTTTCAGTTGATATTTCAAAGGATCCAGACAATTGTTTTCTCCACAGGTGATGGTAACCATTCTTGGGTTGCTCTCAATATACATTTCATAAATATCCATTCACACCTTGTTTGACTGGAAGGCACAGCCCAGTGCCTTTGATTTGCAACGGGACGAGACTAAAATGCAGTTCCCATTAACAGGTGAGAGCAGGCCAGCTGTCCTCTCTGCTCAGTGAGCCTCAGCCCTGCTCATCAGGGAGAGGAAATGTGCAATTCCCAGGACAGGCACAAAGGAATCATTTACAGGAGGTCTCATCCTGCTGGTGCCAGCAGAGCCGGGCTCAGGGCACTCAGGATTTGGCTGTACCTGCTTCAGTACTCCAGGCTGGGCTTATCCACATGCTGTCCCTCCATTACTGTCTTTGAGAAGGGCAACACTAATAAAGCCTCTTAAAAAGCAGGGAAAGAAAGAAAGAAAGAGAGACGAAACTAGTGAACGAAACTGTCCCCTTCACTGCAGTATAGGATTGCCAATACTGCTGCTTCAGGCTTCAGCTGTAATGTTGTCTAGGGTAACTTGTATTGGTTTAACTTGTGTCCTATGTGTTTGAAAAATAAGCTGAATGGAAATACTGAAACAACTGAGTCTCTGGAACTCCTCGTTGGTTTCTCAGGGATCCTGACTCAGTATCAAATTCTTTACTTTTCATGACAGCTAAACGGTAAATATTTGAGGCACTCTAACATGGTAGCATGAAACTCATCCAGCCTCTGTGTAATGAGAGCTGTGAAAAGCTGAGATTTTTCTACAACCAAGTAGGGACTTAGGTGACTGTGAGGTTTGAAAAATGCTGGTCATGGAACTGTTATTGCCATTATGGATATCCTGAGGTGAGGGCACCGAGGAACAAACAAATGTATATCCAGTACCAGGACAGAAATAGCATTTGAAATACCCAGTTTCTCCTTTTTGTAACTTTGATACACCTCTGTTCTGAAAGGGACAGTTTTGGGGAGGGAGGGAGGAGTCTGGCCTCAGGGCCTTGGTCTCTCCGACTGGGCTGGCAAAGGTTGCCCAAGATAATGTTACCTCTAGGATGTTGCTTGGATGTTTGCCAGGTTGGAAATATCTCTAAAGATCTGAGATTACCAAGCCTTTCCAGAAGAACAGTCACAAAAATGGCTTTTCATGAACTAAGTTATGTTCTTGGATTTAAAGCAAACTCGGCACAAAAGATGTTCCCTTCACAAGAAGTTTTGTCACAGAGGTCAGAAGGGGTTCCTGGCAATGATGGAGCACAGCTGCCATCCCAGGGAACCAGTCTCACTACCTCAGTCACCACAGAGCTGTAACAAAAAAGCCCTTCACACGTATTTGGGGAAAAGATACAGACCCAGAATAAATGGTCTCAACTTACCTACACTTTTCCATGCTTAAGTAAATGCAAAGCCTGTCCAGAAATCCTTAAAGCAAACTGGATGCCAGTCAGGGGTTGGATTATACATAGTATAAAGAGACACAGGCCTGCCTCAGGGTAACTTTGCGTGGCAAATGAATTTGCATGTAAAGGTTTATTCTCTGAAGAGTACACAAAATTCTTTGGGAGAGCCCTCCCACACGCCCAGAGTTGTGTTTTTCAGGGTTCACATAAAACAGAAGAACAGAACTTGCAAAAGGCTCTTAAATTAATGGCGACACAACCACCCCTCAAAAAGCTGCCTGTGGGAAAGGACTTCAGACAAGAGGTGACAGTGCAGGGTACAGTGCAGTAGCTGCAACCCACCCCAAATCCCTCTGCACTGATCAACTGTGGCTGGAAAAATGGCCCAGCAGAGATTCAAATTAGAAACAATACAGAAAACATCAAGTAAAAGAGCCACATAAGGTCCCCAAGGGTTCAAATTTTCTTCCAAATCAAATCCAGATACCCACGCTCTTTTGTTAAATCGCCATTATTTACTGCTGCCTTGTAAAAACAAACCTTGTTACACTTAATGAGAAAGAAGTAGATTTAAAGACATTAACTTCAGACAGAACTTTTGCTCCTTAGTCAGCAGAAACCCACTTTTTCTGAATTGCCTGTCATTTCGGTGGATATTACAGGTGCTACAGATGTTTATAAAGAGCAAACCAGCATGAAGAAGAGCAGATGCAGCACTGTGCCTTGATGAGGACTGCTGAGCAGGGATGCTGTTGTCAGCAGAGGTTCTGAACCTTCAGACTCATTCTGCTCTGTGCATAAATGGCAATTCGACAGACACTCTGAAAGGCACTAGAAATGAAACCCTCTGCAGGTACTGGGGAAAGTGCTCTCTAACCACTGAATGATGGCATTTTCCTTGCAAAACATATTCAGTTTTTGATGCAGGACACAAACACTTGCATCTTAACTGTGCAAGAGGAAACAAAACTCACAGATGGATGAGAAAAGCAACTCCCCAGGAAGTTCTTGCTCCAGTGCAGATGTGTATAGGCATCCAAAAGTAATTTTGGCACTAAGCAGTTTGGTGACACAGATGTTTTGTTAATCATCTATACACAGCAATAGCACTGTTTGCAGGGCTCAGTCCTAAAGTGGCAACATTTTTGTATGCAGAGCCATTTATATATAAAGTCACTAAAACAACATACCTCCCTTTGCCACAAAAGATGGATTTTTCGTTGTTCCCAAATGGCGCAGTTACTTTTCATTAAAAGATATCTCAAAGCCAGTTGTGTTGATTTGTGAGAACTTGCGCTACACTAATGACTACTGGCATGAGGAAACAACATGTGGACATCCACTACTCGTGTTGCTCTAGCTGTCTTTAGTGCCTTCACTGGAAAGCCTTCAAATGGTTAAGCAAGTCCCAAATCAGCAGGACTAGGTGAGCAATTGCAGCAGGCTCTGGCAGCTACCTTCACTCGAGGTGGTGGTGCCAGGTGAAGGCAGGAGGGAGGAGTTGGAACCAGTGGCAAAGCAATGCACGGAATCAGTGAAATATCTGAACATCGTAACAGCACCATGACTCCCAAAACTTCAGTGTGTTCCCCCGCCCACCGCCAGCTTGAGTGCTCTGTTTTTGCTCAGTGTTTCACCATTACAGCCCTGATTAAACTGGAGGTCATCTGGGCCTCCACCACGGTGTTGTCTCATGACACTTGATCGGTACAGGAGTGCAAGAGCAGAAAAATACCACAGGCAGTGGGCCCACTGCACTCTGCACAGCTTCTCCAATTCCTTTCAACAAGCCAATCCCAACATAAAAACACTTTTACAGCCCAGAGCCAAAACCAGCATCTCCCTTTGACACTGACACTCCTACTAGCACACCGAGCTTAGCAGAAGTGCTGGCCAAGGTGTGGGGGATCCCAGAGTGTGTGGTCTGGGAGCCACCTAGAGGTGGCAGAGGCACCTGGCCAGAGCACTTGGCACACACAAATACACACTGCCCCTAGTAAACACAGGCTGCATTCCAGTGTCTCACTGTGCTGCGGGGCAGGTGTCTCACCATCAAATCCCTCAGCTGCAGTTCCAGACGGATAGCACTGCCCTGCAGGTGAAGAGGTGAGGCAGTGAGGAGGCATGAAGGTTTCCTGTGTTAAGCAGAAGATAAGTATGCAAGACAGGTCATTTGTACAATGTGATTGCACAGCACTGAAAAGTTCATGGCTCTCTGTGTCTTGTATTTGTGGTTTATTTCTTCCATTAAGTTTTACAAGCTGCAGTTTGCATCAGAAATACATTTTTCATCAGTGCAGCAATATGAGACATAACTATTATGAAAAATTTGTAGATTTATTCTCACAAACTGACGGCTGATTTGTACCAAAGGAAATCCTATGTTTTAGCCAAGGCACCAACTATGTGGGTTCACTCTTGAAATGTAAAGTTTATACGGTATCCATAATTAATATTGTTACTGTTCTGAAACATAAAAAGATCATTTTTTGGTCAATATGGCAATATAATATGTCAAATAAAATTTGGAACATAAACAGCTAAAATTCAGACTCCGGCAATTTCCCTGCTCTTGGACACAGTCTGTGGCCATTGCACTGCAACACTCCCTCTGCTGGCAAATCTAAAGGGAAGAAATTGCTTATTGCTTCATTGTGCTTCTGCCTTCAACACATGGAAAGCTTATATTGTTAGATGGCTGATCATCTTTTTATGAAAGCTGGGAAATATTTTGCTTGCCTTACAAAACCAGGTCAACGTTCCTCCTCTTTCACACCCCTTCTCTATTTTATTTTAATAGAGAAAAGCTCAGTTTTGTCCCAGCAAAAGATAATCAGAAGTTCATGTAGAAGATAGAGCATAAAGATATGAGCAGATAACATGGCTGCTCCCATGAAATGGGGTGTAAGCCTCAGTGCAAACACTTTTTGTACTACAAAGGAAATCTAACACAGTTTGCCGCAGGGAAGTTCCTGCCTCAGAGTCATGGAGCAAATGTACATCCATCCCTGTGTAAATTTTATCATTACCCTTTCTCCAAGGCAGGTGCACTCACAGGAGGTGGAAGCTGTCTGGCAGAAGCACCACTCAGCTGTGCACAGACCAAAAGTCCTAACCAGAAACTGTGTGAATCCTCCCCCAAGGACAGGGCCCATGCTGAACTCTTGTGTTACACAGCTCAGGAGCTTCGAGCACTGACATCCTTCAAACAGTGGAAGTGTGTATACTCTGTAAAAGGTTGTTCTGGCCTGCTACTCTGCACTAAATGAATACAACACCCACAGTTATCTTCCCTTCAGAGAGTTTAAAGGTTTGACCACTTAGCTGAGTGGGAACCCCAAGGATTCCTGGTGAAAGAAATGAAGACTTCTGCCCTGGAAGACCAGGCAGCAAGTGCTTTGATGGTGTGTCCTTCCACTGTAACTTTGCTGCAACTACATTTTTGTGACTACACTTCAGAACAGACATATTTACCTTTTTCAAACTCAATTATTTTTTTTTCTCAGAGTGCCGTTGAGAAGTTATAGAAGGAATACTGAATTGAAGGAGTACAAAGACAGCAAGTATTTTAAAGACAGGGCAAACTTCTCCAAAGTAGAAAGCTGTTGGGGAAAAAAGACTTCACTAAAGACAAAGAGTGGCTCAAGAAATCCCAAGTGTATATGAGCACATACATGTAGCCACAAGACATCCACTGATACTCCCTCAGTTATCATCAATTCAGCGTTCAAGAATGGAGCTGCAGTGAAACTGGAAGTTGAAGGTCATGAGATATATGGCTTGTTTATCTTACAACCACTCTAACGACTCAGCCCACTTTTAGAACCATAGTCTTTCTTTGCTTAGTCAAGAATTTCAATCTGTAGAGTTATAATTCAGAGTGTTAATTAAAAGAGGACTCTGAAGGAAAGGGCCTACATGAAGCCCAGGAAATGCAAGGCAGTAATTGGTACAAAACCCTGCCTTTCTTGACTTCCTTCTGCCATCACTGGAAACATCACCACGAGTTGCCCAATACACTCAGCCACTGCAGCTCGCTCTTCATTGCGTTGTTTGCTTTTGAACTAATGTTTCTGTGGTCGTGCTGGTCCTTTTTATCGGCCCTGCTGCAACATGATTACACCAAACACCCTTCCTCTGGCACATCCTACTGCTGAGTTCCTAGATGCTGCAAGGCCCATGACCTAAGAGTGCTGGATAAACACTATCTGTGTCTGCCCCACAGTTTTTAATTATGTGAGATAGAGGGAAGGAAATGAGGAGAGAGAGGAAATACTATGTCCATTAACTGGTTCAGAGTAAATGTCTCGCTCTAATCATACCAGAGCACCTGCAGCGGAGCCAGACATGCAACCACCTCAGTCCCTGCTCATTAGTTTCATCTTTTAATTTCCCTGTTGGGTCTAATAACTCTCTCAAGGTTGAGATCTCCCCACACAGAATACTGTGTAAACAGAAGAGAAAACCTCAAGGACAGTAAGGAAAGAGACATGACTAAAAGCTGTGTATATGCATCAGCTGGAGCCTCTCTGGATTGCCGGCACACAAATACCCCTAAAACAATTGTAGACTCTTTCTTATGGCATTTTAAGGAGGCATGACGTCAAAGTGAAGGCAGAAGAGAGATGGGCATTGATGGGAAAAAATAAGTAGGAAGCAAGAACGAATAGGGAGGAAAAGTGTAATACCATCTTTTGCATCACTGAGGTGATTTTAGCGGGACTCTGAGTGATGCTCAGTGAAACACGCACCCCTATCATGAGCTATTAATAACAGAAGCATTATTTTTTCATATGTCTCAGTCTAATACATATGCCATTACTGCATGTTCATGCTTTGCTAACAAAATCAGCCTGGGTTTTGATAGTCAGATAAGACTTTTTCCTCCTTTTGTTGTCATGTGCTTCGTCTTCAGGTTGACTCCTGGTCCATATCATGCCATGTGCACAAAACACTCGAGGTTTCCCCTCCTCAACTGCCCCTACTGGCCTTCAGTAGTTGCTTCTTGTACATTTGCCCTGCATTTGGGCTCTGGACTCTTGCAAGTGTTACACAGACAGAAAATCAGAGGACAGGCTTTGCAGCCAAAGGCAGCTCCTAAAAACTGACAGCATAAGATCTGGAGCCAGCAGAAAAAATGAGGAACGTGGCAAAAAGGATGATTTTCAGACATGGGACAAGGACAGGCTAGGTCCTGCTCATTAATTCAGGAAGTGAATTGAATCCAGCACAGCTTTGCATCCTCACGTCATATTTGAGTTTAGCCTAGCTGGGTGACATGAGATGCTCCAGTGCCAGCAGTCTGCTCACTCCCTTCCTCCTCTCTCCAGAGTGCTTGAGAAATCTTCTCGATGAGCTTTTCAAAGCAGAAGAGATCAAATAACATACCATCCTATATAAAATAACAACTTTCAAGGAAAACTTAGCTAGCAACACTGTTGCAGATCATGGATTCAGCTGCCTGAAGTTGTGCCATTTGCAAAGACCTTTTTTGCCCACTGTTTCCACTTCTCTCCCCACACAACAGGAGGTAAAAGGGCTGTTTACAGGGATTTTAAACAGGCGCAAGAGCTGCATCAGCACTGGCCGTGATCTGTAGCTGCTGTTGGTGGAATCGGGGTGCGCTGGTGGTCCCACGCAGGCTCGGGTCCTTTCTCTGTGCGCGTGGCACACGGCAGGGCAGAGCGAGCCTCCCGCGCCGAGCGCCGGCCGGGCTGGCAGACGCACACGGAAGCTGAAGTGTGCTGCACGCTGCTGCCTGTGGGACCAAGCCATCCCCCAAGGCTCCCCCAGTGCTGGGGCTTGGGGATGGGCTCACCTGCCTTCTTCTGATGCAGCTGCTCAGTATCCAGCTTAACGCCTTACTTCTCCTTTGGTCTCGGATACCTGATTTCACCTCTGTTCCTTCTCTGTGTAACAATGGCAACACCTCCAGACCTCTGAACTGCACTGTAATGTCAGATTAAGTGACTAGGCACAGGGGAATGAAATCTCCTGACTCATGAGATGAACTGAGGTCTCATCAGCCCTGCCTTGTTTTCCAAAATCCACAAGAGTTGTATGAATCTGTGACCAGAATGCCCCCTTCTCTCTTTTATCCCGGTGATGATGACTTCATGTGATGTCCCTTGATTTGATTTAGTTCGGATATAGTCACTCACTACATGGGTGAGTTAGTGCAGCTACCAGCTGTGCTTTTGCCACAAGACTCCTGTCTCATTCGTGTAAACACCTTCCAGGGTTCTTCTGCCACTTCCAACAGCGCATGTGGCTAAAACAACAGCTGCAGTAGTCACAGTGGCATGGGGAACCTGAGCTTGGCACAGACGAGGTCTGGGCTGGAACCTTCAACACGGTTTGACATGTGTCCTACATCAGGATACATGGAGCAAGTGGCAATAGTCAAAAGAAGAACTAGAATTATTTAGGATGAATCAGAGGGAAAGGTTGAAAGTATAGTATGTATCCCAGAGAGAGAGTACAATGTGAAAACAGCTTTAACTGCTGATACAAGGCAGCAATCTTCTCTCCAAGTGTGTGACAGCTGAAACAAGATTTAAGGGATTTAAAATGAAGTAGATAAGACTGAAGTTAAACAAAATCAATAAACCACCAACAGCATGGATAATGAAAAACTGGGACAGATTGCCTAGAGGATAGCATGGAACCATCACTTTCTGTCTTTAAGTAAAGATTAGACACACCTGACAGGAATGACACAGGTAGAGGGGATCTTCAGTGGTAGGAACAGATGAGAAGATCTTTTTTGGTTCCTTGTAACCTTCTAATCCAGTAATTAGTGTCTTGTACATGCTTATTGATCTGTTTTACCACGACACACAGGCCAGGGAGGGATACACTATTGTAACAGACATGACATGGACGAGCAGTCATGAGCAAGGAACTCCTGCAGCAATTCAGATTTACAAGCAACCCACATGCACGTATCAGGTGCAGAGCTCAGAAAGGGCCCAGGAATGTCCACTGATGAGAGGAGAGGTCTAGAAAACATGACACGAGGAAAAACTGAACAACACTGTTGCTTAGCCTAGAGAAAACCTCACAGTGCAAAATGGCACATACCACTCAGTCCTTATAACTTAAGCTGTTTATTTCAAGCCTCAAAATTGCAATATAATAAAAAAGGCATCCAAAGGGACAGAAATTGTCCGTGTCCTAAGTCCTTTGGCACAATCCACCTAGGCACATCTGCCCCACACTCCGAGTTGTGCCTCTGTGTCACGGAAAATGTATATTATGGTGGAGATTCTTCCACTGACAGAAGGCATTGTATATCCCTAACCAGAAACACAAATTATGTCCATCTAGTTCTTCAGGAGGGAGGAGCTGCTGCTCGTCCTGCCATACCTATGTACCACCAGGGGAGATTCTAGGATTGCAGCAAGTGTCCATTTTGGCTTCCCTACACTTTATCAATGAAGCAGTAATTTACTTTTTTGAAACAGAAGGAGCAGAAACTGCTGCCCCTGGAAAGTGTTAACCAGAAGAGCATGTCATTTACTGGTTCAGTGGGAAGGACCTGGCTTCCCACATTGTAAGGCTAGAGAGAGGGCTGGAGGACGTGAGACAAGCTCTAATAAATTGTGACACAGAGTTTCTCCAACTTGGCAACATGCAGAAAGGAGAAAAAGGTCTTGGAGAAGAAAATCCAGGGCAGCAATATCATGAGCAGAAGGCAGGAGTGGGTATGGTCACACCAAGTCATTCATTCCTTGGCTGTTCCCGGGCTCCCAAACTGCCCTGTCTGTCTCCCCAGGTATTAGCAAATTACTTCACGTGGCAAGGGATACAGAGGGAGATGTGAGCAAGATCCAGTCACTCAATCCGCATCACAACTCTTCACCTAGCCAGTGCCAACTTGAATGCACAGAAAGGTCTGAAAGCTTATCAGAGCAGAGAAATATGCCTTTTAAGCCAGAAACCAGCTTTCAGCACTGTAGAATTAGGAATACAGTAACTATAGCCTCCTACCTAATGATTTTGCTTGGCACAGCACTGACTTTAAACCATCACAAGATCAGAAAAACATCTTGCAAAAGTTGTGTCTCATTTCATACGCTCTTAAGGTCGGTTCAAGAAAAATGGCACACAGACCTGCATGAACGTCCAAAAAGCTGTAAACTTTAGTTAACAAAACAGAGCTCAGTTTTGCTCTTAACCACAAAGATCAAGTGACATTTAAAAGGAAACAAAAAGATGCAAATCATACATTTTCAAGTCTTTGAAGATCCTGCTGGCACTGCTTCAGGTCAGAGTACTTCTCACTACAGCCCATTTCCCTAGAGTCAGTCTTTTCACTCGCTTCAATGCTCAATACACAAGGAGTACCAGGCATTTTTAGCCTCAGTAATGTTTTCATTACCTGTCAGGAATAGCATTAATAATTAGAGGTACAATATTCAATTGTTCAAGACAGTCTAAACATTTAATTACATTACGGTAGCTAATCACAAATAATTGCCTTAGGGAAGGAAGGGCAGCTGTGAGGGGATGCAGTTTGTCTGTTCAGCTCACGGCAGAATTCAGCAAGGTCAAGGTAAGAAGCACTGGGAGAAATGTCTTCAAACCATTCACAAGCTGTATTTCCTCTTAGTCTTTTAGAGAGGAGCTACCTCAGCTTGCTTCTGTGCAGCCCTGAGATGATCACCTTGAGAAGAGCCTAATTTCACATCGACTGTGCTTTTTGTTCTCTTATTTTACTATCATTTCTGCTAACATTTGTCCTTTTATTGGATCTGGCTCTATCAAGTTTCCTTATCATTCCTTTCTTCCTAACCTTGTTACATTATCTTACACAAATGGTTAGTTCCACTGCTCTACCAGAGAGAAATCAAATAGAGGGTGGTTATCAGAACCAAAGATGCTGAAATCATTTCTTTAATGAAAAAAGAAAGAAAGAAAACTAAGCAACCAAGCCAAACACACACACATTAAAAAAAAATCAAAAAAAGGAAAAAAGATAAATAGGAACTGATCCTGCTTCCTCTGCCACTATACAGAAGTAGGAAGTTTAGACTAAAATAGAGCAGAACACTGGAGAGAGAGATGTTACAGCAGAACTTCTTTGACCCAATCTTATTTGACAGGTACCTCAGACATAGACACAGCTCTACGATGCCCATTGGCCTGTCCCCCTCTTATATGTCAGTATGATCTTTACTCACAGATATCTGGATAAATCTGATGCTCCATTACACAGCCATTTCAAAGCACGATGACTGTGGAGCAATAGAGGTTTCTACAAATCTAACCTCTTACAGAAGTGAGTTCTATTCCTATGTGTTATAAAGGGCAAAGAAGATTTTCTTCAGGCGGTAGATAGCCTCCTTTAGTACCAATCTGAAAACTCCATTTATTGCATTACTTCTCTGCCAGGTCCTTTAGCAGAAGCCTCCACATCAATGCACCAAGCCCAGTGCAGACGCTGCTCTTAAAATTGTTAACAACTCACCCAAAGCCTTCATGCAAGATTTAAGTCTTGCAAAAGAGAAAAAGCAAAAGTCGAGCATGTAACACCTTCATTCCAGAGAGGAAAGTTTTCCACTTAAGCATTCAAGTACTGCAGTATGACCTGGAGGACTGCAACCCAGCTGAGAGTTAGGATTTTGCATTAACAACAGACCCAGTTTGAATGGTCGGGTCCCAGGTGCCCGTGTCTAGTTTTCTGTCACTCTTTCCCAGGTACTTAGTGATCAGCAGCCTACCTGGATGTTCCTGACTCTCCTGGGGCTTGTATTTGAGGTGGCAGGACATCTCACCTGCCAGCCCAAGTGCTGTCTCCTCATAACCGGTGCAGATGACATTGGGCTGTGACAAAATGGGATGAACCGATTTTGCTTCTCTTGATCATATTTTGTTGTGAGAGCAGGAGGTCTTTTCTGTCTCCAGCAATACCACTGATTACAGCAGTTATAATTTCTTATCTTCCAAATTTTACTAGCGCTGCTGCAGCTTTCCCACTGCTTTGTCAGAACTGAAATAAACCTGGGGCAATTTTTCTGCAACGCTCTCTCCATCTGGGATCCCAGCTCCACTGCCTGGGCCAGAGTCAAGGTATCAAGTTCCATCAAGAGCTTCTCCCGAATTCGCCGGTCTGCTGCTTTGTCAATTAGCTGATCCAGGATCAGCTCTTCCTGCCAACAGCCAAAAGCACAGACTGATGCCAATTCCTGTAGTGCCGAAGCAAAGGTTGTAAGAGTTTCACCTGGCATTTGTTCCCGCTGCCTGAACTGGAACCTCTGTAACACCACACTCTGTCTGGGCTTAACATGCCCTGAAATCTTCTTCATTGTTTCTTCAAAGGAGGTAGCTGAAATCAAGGTTGTAAAAAATCCTCTGACCTTTCACATCCAAAGTGAAAGAAGTCCTCAGAGAACCTTCAGGTTTCAGTCATCTATATCAGCCAAATCTCACAATCAGCCACTGACACGAGGAACCTGAGAGATTTCACAGTTCCAGCAATATGTAGGATTTAAAACAGCCAGCAAGATGCAACAGGAACTCCCCAGTCTTCAATGCCACGGCTGCAAAGGTCCACTGGTATTCCCACTGCCTCTAAACTTGCCACCCAAAAGACTCCTGCCTTCCAGCCCAGGTTGTCTGGCAGGGCAGGAAATACAGTGCTCCTCCCATGCAGGCAGCAAGGGTAGGGGCAGGTGAGTAAAAGAGAAAATTAAATGGGAAGGAAATGAGAAGATGATATGGAAAGACTATCTCCCCTGCTAGGAAGCTTTTGTTGAACGCCATAAAACCAGAGCTTGTCAAATATTTACTGGAAATCAAACACAAGCTCCAGGTTTAATGTTTTTACACACATTGCTTGCAATAATTAACAGCACAATCTTCACAGCAAAACAATCCCCCCATATCACCAAGACCTATGTGGAAAGTGTGCAGGACCAGAGCAGCAATGAGGCAGTGAATGAGCAGTGAATGCTGACCTGTGTCTGCCTTCACAGGCACAGGCTGGCAGCTCTGTGTTCTTCCATGTCTAACACTCGTGCTGAAGAGCGGCATCCTCCTGTCCCAGACCCTACCAACCTGTTCCAAACGGGCACTGTTTCGGAAGCTGCTTATAGACAACAGTCCCACAGCATGGAAGAGTAGCACAACTGTAGAAGGACCTTTGTATGAGCAATTCTTTCTTGGGATGGAGTCTGCAGCTGCCTCAATTTTGCAGATTTTCTCAGGGATAACATAGGAGGTACAAGTGGAAACATTGCAGCTTGTAGCTGTCGTCGTTGCCCTGCATGTTTGTGAATATGTATGGTACTCAGAAATAATTTTTAGCTTTTTTTCATGTTTTTGTGTGTGTCTGCTGTATCCCAGCCAAAGAGACGTGAGGGATCTGTGCACCCCATCCTGTAATCAGGGAGAAGCAAATGGTTCTCTGCAGCAAATCCCCACATAGGCCAAGCTGATCACAGTTCTAAGATACCCTTTCTCAATGAACCATTAGTTGAGTCAGGAGCATTGATCAATTTTGTAATCACAGTAACATAAAAAAATTTATTTGGCTAAAAATTTATTCCTGAGCAACACTGGAGAAGCTCACAAATTTATCTATACCTGCTCACTGCCTCACCACAGCCTTTAGGAACATACTAGCTTTTCCAGTAAAGTCTTGGTCACACAACAGGCTTAGGTGGAGGTGGAATGCTGAAATGCTTAACAGCTTCTGCATTTTTCAAAGACTTGAACTTTAAGAGGTTTAAAAAGTATAGTCCCAGCAATTTATTAAAGGAGGATTTAGGTTAAAATTAATCTGGAGAGTCTCAGACCCATTTTTAGCAATAAGATTTACTGTACAGAGATTAATGTGCCTGGGGGATGGTGCTATGCAGGGCCAGGAGTTGGACCCGATGATCCTTGAGGGTCCCTTCCTTCTCAGCTTGCTCTGTGATTCTGTAATTGCACAGATTTTGGTTATTTTCATAAGAGAACCCTAAACTTTACCCCATGGGCATAACTTTCTGCTGCTTAAAATTTTCAATGTCCTCTGTTTTTATGTGGTCAGCTGACTTGAAGGTAGTAAGCTAAATGGAAAAAGATGATGAAGGTAAACATCCCAAAAAAGCTATGCAAAATTTAAAATACCAGAGTGCCTTCATGGCTTTTCTCAGAACACTCCAGTGTACAGTTGTGTTGCAGTCACAAGATTTTTGTCTGAAATCCTGTGAAGTAGAACTCTTCATAGCTCTGTACTAGAGCTGGACAAAACTATCAGTGAATTTCACTGATATTATTAGATAATATTAATGTATTGTGAAGTTTCAGCAACATCATACATTTTCAAGGATTTTCCTTTAGTGGAAACTGCTGTTCATGACCATTGGAGGAATGTGAAGACAAATTTCCTTTCCTGAAAGATTAGATTACCTAGAAAAATAATAGTGTAGAGGGGAGGCAGAGGGGATGGACTCTCAATCCTACAAATCTATTTCTGAACTGAACAAGACATTCTTTAATGTATCAAGCATCTTCACACCGTGCTTCGTTCCACCCTAGGTCAGTAGTCCCCTTTTCACACAGAGAAAAGGAGCTCAGAGATATGATATGATGTGCTTTGGACAATAAACGAGACAAAGCCAGGATAGGAAGTTAGGGATTCAGTATCCCTTTCTTCAGCAGCTCACCAACCCAATAGCCTTCCCCCAGCTCTGCTTCTGAAAACATTCTAGTCCAAAGGCAATCAAAAGCTATTGCCAGCCCAGCTCTTGACAACCAGCTCTACCCTTAACAACAACCCTATTTAAAAGGCCTCTCTGGCTGAAGAGGAGCCTGGGCTTTAAATTGTTGACAGCAGACAGAATGCTCAGGAGAAGCTTCACAATTGTTTGCCATATTTTTATACCTTTTTCTGGATGGGATATTGAGATAACTGGAACACACTCCAGATCCATCTGGCCACTGCGGCTGTTTTTCTCTAACTTCACAAAGGAGGAAAACAAGTTCAAATAGGATGATGCCAAAAAGCAACCTCCTTTGTGAAATTTAAGGACAGATTTTTAAACATGGAGACCTGAATCTTGGTGCCTCCTTTGGAAGACTTGCCTATAAAAATGAATATTCAAAGCTTTTTGCTGTGAACTGTGGAAGTTCAAGTAAAGCAATTGGGTTGGGTTAAGAGGAAACACGTTGCAGAGTGACCTTGTGTGAACTACATCAGCTCTTCAAATCAAGAGTTTTCACCCCCTGCACTGTAGTGGGTCAAACACATGCCACCTGACCTGGGTCTGACCCCAAATACCCAGACCAAATAGCCTGGTGATGTGCAGAAAGGCTGTCCTGCACACACTGCCTGAGCGGGCAGCATGCCACTCAGACAGGAGCCTGCTAATCCCATTGATACAAGTGATTAAAGTGCCCACAATTCACACAGGCTCTCACTGCCGAGAGCTCCCCAGTGTCAGGAGCAGCACTGGGAGTGAAGAGGAATGGCACCAGCATTCAGGACACTTGGGCTCCTTAACAGGGCAACACTGAGAAGGTGTAAAGGGCTGGCTACACCCTAAGCCTCAGTTACTCTGACTTCATTGTTAAAACATGACTAAACCACCTCATGCCGCATCATCATAAGAACCCTGATGGAACAGAAATGTGCAAAAGCCTTTGGGTAAGATTAGAAATGCTGCACAACTACCATTCCTAAACTTCTCATCTACAAACCAGAATGCCACAAGACAAAACCAAGCAAGCAGATGAGATGTTCCTGCTTTCCATCACACCCCGAACTCTGTTGACTGGGGAATATAAACAAACGTATTATCTTACAAAGTAGAAAAAAACCCAGCTTGAATGACAAACATGATATTTTAGTCAAGTTTCTTTCTGTAAGTAGGACTTTGAGCTGCATTGGTGTTACTGAACACGAAGTTTTCAACACTAATTACAGCTGCCCTGCATAAGAGGCATTGTCTCTGTCATTGCTGACCCAGTTCTGCTGCTGTTCTGAGAGTGACCTCACGCTTGCTCACCTACCAGGAGACATCACACTTGAACTAGAAAAACCAGAAACACACAGAAGTGCATTACTTCTGCTGACACTGATTACAGCCAAGAACACTGTTGTTTCTTTGCCCTCCCTGGAAATAAGGTGTTAGGATTTTATAAGTTTGTGAAAGAAAATTGAAGAACAAAACCTTTCCTTCTTTAAGATTTCCAGTTCTGCAGTGTCTGACCACACTAAAGGCTCGTGACTATAACATGATCAGGCAAGGGCAAGTCATACAGACTGGACGTCACAGTGGCTGAAAATCCTGCATTAGCTTGTGCATCTACAGGACTTCCTGGACATGAAAGTTTTCACATGGATATGTTTATCAGAGCACATTTCACTAAAAAATCTGCACTTATTTTTTAGTTGATTTGATTTTGTCCTCTTTCATCATCCTCTTTATTTCACCTGCTTTCCCCATTTCAGCAAATTAATTTTGGGAGGTGGATTTAAATGCCGTTTGGAGTTGTCACAGGATGTATCTGCAGCCCCTTTGGTTGTAAATTGCACATTTCCACAGGCTGGTTGTAGTGTCAGCAGCATTTCTCCGGTTCTGGCCCAGCAAACCCAGGTATTTCATGCAGCCTCACCGGTGCAGGAGTCTGTCCTTCAAGCAGTTTGGCTGTGGAGCATGCTCTTCACTTTGCCAACAACTGAAGGACATTTGGATCTCAATGGCTTAACAATGCACCACTGAAACAATCCTGACCACGTTCCCCTGGCTTTTTGTCTTCTGCAGGACAGCCTCTGAGCCATTTCCCATCTTAGCTTGCTGCACTAACTACCAAATAATTATAGAAGCCAGTACACGGGTTTCACATCAGCTAAGCCTATTATTTTAAGAAATGTCTCTGTGCCTCTGCTTTCAGTGTTGAGTAGCCTCAGGGAAGACAGATTTGGTACCAAATGCCATCACATCCAGCCAGCACTCACACACATCTCAGAGCAATGGAGAAAGAGTTCATGCTCTCCTGGGTTTTTGTTCCAAGACACAGCACATGAGCAGTATTTGCAAGATCATTGCCCTTAAGATCCATTCCCAACCAACCCTGTTAATATTATGTATTTCTGCTCAGGAATTAAAAAGATCATTGCTGTAAATAGTGTTAGGATTCCATGTGACTTGTAATAGCAACAGAGCTTTCTCGGTCAAGAAGTCTCAGACTAAAATTAAGAGTCTGATTTGCCATGAGGCCAAATCCCCTCTTTACTGGACGTTAGCTGAAAGAATTACCATCCTGCAGTTTATTGTGGCTCCCAGGAACATTCGAGATGGCAGAGAGCTGGGCAGCCTGTTGTATCAGTTTATACCAGGACCTACAATCAGATAAACTTTTTCTATCAGTGCAACTTTGAGGCCAAGTACTTTGTGAGCACCAAAAAAAGCTCTGCCCAGCCCAAAGTTTGTTTCTGTATTGTCTACTTTCACAGCTTGACAAATATCTCCCTTGTATTTATGGGATGTGAAAAAACGCATGAGGCTCTCTTGGATGCCATACTAAAATTGTTACAAATATTCCCCTGAGCCAGATTTAAGCCTTCAGAAATAGAGCTGTTGGTTTTCAGAGATGCTCATTTCAAGGTTCTCAGCAAGCTGATCCCTCCTTCCAAAGTAGTTGATTCTCTGAGAAGCACTACAGTCTCTGTGTTGAAAGGATGACACAGTATCTACAGAGTAATATCAAGGTTTTCCTCATTTTAAATGGTATAAAAAATTATCTCTGAGGTATGTAACTCCTCTGCTCATGGCATAGACTAATTTTTCACTGTCTGCTTTTCCCATTTATTGCCTGTCTGAACTCAACAGTCAAGGAGTGAAGTACTTGCCAGACTTTGAGAATGCAACATTTATCCAGTCCTGTCAGGTTTAATCAGGTACAGAGGTATGGAGTTACCTGAGCCAGCCATGACACACGCCTATCTGCAGGTTTCCTTAGGAAAGGCAGACACTTAATCGGGTGTAAACTATGAAATCTCAGTGGTATTGGAATATTAACCAGGAAACCAGTGACTTAAAGCCAAGAAATCTCAGATCAGCCAGAAAAACAGACAAACTCAAAGGGGTTGTAGATGAAGTTTCCCACGCCCAATATTCTTGAAGAACAAGTCCTGCTTTGCTGAGATGCACAATTTATGTTTTTCAATCAGAAATATATATATATAACTCTCTAGAGGTATACGTATATCACTCTAGATCTTGTCAGTACCTCCCTCTTTAAATCCCACTGCTTTCAGCAGGAGCTGAACTTTGTCTCTAGTTAGCTGTGGTCACCAATACAAGGGATTGGTAAAATGCAAACTGTAGAGTTGCTCTCTATGAGCTTGACAGGTGCTTGTTTATTACAGCTCCCAGTGTTTACTGAGATCCAGGTACAATGTCAGCCTTCTTCAAATGTGCTCTTGATCATTTTACGCAAAATTAATTTTTTATCACAAAATTATTTTCATCAGAAAATGGTTGTGATATTCACTAGAGGAGCAGTAACACTAAGAACATGACACCAGAGTAGGATGTGTTACTGCAGTCCCATAAAGCTTTTCTTGTAAGACATCAAAGCATTTAATATTAATGGCCTAAACCTCCTGGCAAGAACAATTCCCACATTCACAGCTGGCGTGGTTTCACCCCAGCCGGCAATCAAGCACAGCACAAGAGGAGGTCAGTCCTGCTGGTCACAGTTCAGAAATGCCTACCTTGCTATAAATCCAGGAGCTGCTGCAGCACCATATCAGTTCAACAGCTGAACCGAAAACCTGCCTCGACTATTTTGTAATTGCGATAATTCCTTCAGTTTTAAGACTGTAAATACATGGAGCTGGCTCCTGGGAATGTTATATTGCCATGAAGATCTGTATCTGATAAATTATTTATCTACCTAGTGCAGTAATTCAGTCTGGTATCACTGCATCAAACAAAGGTGACAGGAGCCGCCCTTCACATGCAATCCACCTTCCTCTTGCCCCTTACTAACACTAGGCAAATAATGGATCAGGCCCAGGCAGCACAAGAGCTGATACCACTAATTACTGCTGAGGCAGACCTGTATTAATTCTATTTCTACCTACCTCCTTAGATAAAGAAGATTATTGTCCCAGTTCTTCAGTGACTGCTGGGCCCAGTGTGCCAAGTGATCATTAGACGCCTTGGAGAGACAGACAGCATGGCAAACTTGATGCAAATGAGTGCCCCAGCGAAACACTACTCAGTCACCAGCTGTGTTTCACTGAGCTATCACCATATCCATGCTACTCACTAGAAAGGCTCTTTGATGAGGCAGGCAGATTGTGGCTCCAACAGTCCTACCTAGAAGCTTTGAGAAAATCCTGCTCATTACTCATCAGGCACTTCTTGGTTTCTGAAGTGAGTACACCTTACAAGAAGTGTGAGTCCGCAGTGCTGGGGAGTGCTGAAAGACCCCCTGGCTTGGGAGAAGACCCTTCTTTTACTTCTACAAAACCAAAAAAAGAATTGTGAGGTAATTGCTTGGGGCCTGTTTTTACCAAGGATCCTTGCACAATTTTATGCAGGTGTTCAATTGAAATGTATATGGTGTTAGGAATATGATCACGAATTCAGGTAAGGCAAATGTTTGGGTTTGTTACTATACAGTGAAATTTGCACCAAGCTTGCAGCACTGAACTAGGTACAAGTGAAGCCTTGCACTCTGAAGTGAGCCACACATTTTCCCCTGTCCTAATTGCTACTTTTACCCCTGCCCTCTTTGGTTTTCATTAGTCACTGGAATATATGGCTTCTTTCCAAAGCAGAATGCTCTGTCTGCTTCACTGCTCAACTCCCTGTACCAAGCTGAGATAAACAATGTTCTGATTTAACCTCTCCTCTGGGACCCAAGGCAGTTTAAAGAACTCAAATTCAGCTGGACTTGGCCAGATTTCCAGCACTACCTTGGCTTGCTACATGTTATGCCATAATGTTTCTATCTGTGACACAAACACAGGATGAGTGCAAATCCGCTGGTATTCACTGTTCTTTGAAATAAGAGGATAATAGAAATAGAATAATTTTTTTAAAGACATGACCACTACAGGATGTGCTCCCAGGATATCCTTGTCTCTTTCTTCCACTGTACATATGTACATGTTTCTCCTATACGACTTTAAGTGTAGAGAAGCTGAAAAAAGCCCTGACCATGAAGGAACGGTAGCTGCCCTCATAGCAACTGCAGTAAGGCTGTAGTATGGAAATATTAAGGCATAACATTTTAACATTCAAGTACCAAAAGCTGCTCATAGAGGGGAAACATTTAAGATGTGCTTGTGCTGGTATTTTGATGAATGGTAATGGTTTGGGGGTAAACCTGAAGATCTTCCTGTTTGGTTTTTTTCATGAGGTAAAATAAAGACAAAAGATTTTCACTGTTCAGCGTTATTGGGTGACCCATTATAGAAAACAGAAAAACCAGTATTGCTTTCACAGACCAACAATTTATTTAATGCTTCCCAGGAAAAAAAACGCAGCATCAAAAGAGAAAGAAAGACAAAGAGAATGAGAAAGATGAAAAAAGATAAGAGAGAGAGGAAAAGGTAGACAGCTAGGAGATATTCTCTAGGTTATAGTGTGAGAGACAGAAGTTAAACTCAAAAATAAGATGATATTAATATTGAGATTAATATAAAGATTAACAAGATCAATGGCAAGATCAGTGGCCACTTGAACCCGGTTGGTCACTAGTGCAGGGCCGATTCTGAGATCGGTGTGGTCAAGTGTACACTGGACTCCCACCTTATCTAAGATAAAACTGCAGAACTTGTGCTGTCAACTTTATCTAATGTGGTATAAAACAAGCATGAGGAATTAAGATAAAACTGGAACTTGAAAATGTTCATTTCCACAGATGTTGGATTTTTTAACAAGTCCTTGGCTGTAATGTTCTTGCTAGAACTCCCAGAAGATGACAAGACATGTGCCATGTGTCCTGCAACATTTCATTTCGAAGCTCTGGTATCAGAATTTTCACGTATCTGAAATGTATGGGGTTATTCTTTTCATTTGAGGAAAAAAACAATCTTATCTGTGCACCAAGCCAAGAGTTGGAGAGATGAAACACACTTCCTGCAGAGCACCAGACCCAAGTACCTTCCTTCTATTCCCAAAGCAGGAGAAGTCAGAGGCCAGAGGCAGTTTTCAGGCTTGGAAAAGGTTGATGATTGATGCATACATGGGGATTTGTGTCTCCAAAGCGATCAGACACCGATACCTTTCCTTTCCCTCTTCATGACTAACAATACCATTGTGCAAGAGTGAGAAGCCCAGGGATTAAGGCTCACTCCTTCCATCACCACACATGAGGACCTGGTTAACTTCTTTGGCTGGGGCAAGGCTTCAAGAGCATCTCTACTTCCAGAGTATTGAGAAGATCAAAGTCAAGATTGTGTTTTGCAGGAAACTGAGCAGATCCATCGGTAAGTGCTAGAATGTTTCCTGCTGCTGGGGAGGGCAAGGCTCAGGAAGAGGAGCGAACTGGACCCTCACAGACTGGGAGCTGAATGAAATTACCTTTCTCAAGCAGCCTTGAAAGCTCCACCAAATTAAGTATTGCGAGACAGGACTGTGCTTTAAGTTGTGACTACTTGGGAAAAAAGCCCTTGAGAAACAAGAGTGTAAAAGCCTTCCCACCCCAGTGAGTAATCATGTAACTAATATTGCTTTTCTTTCCTATAAAAGCAAGAGAAGCCTGGCACAACATTATAAAGGCAGACTGAAAGCATGTGCTGACTTGACATCTAGTTGTGTCATACAAATTTTAAGCCACAACAATGCAAACACAAGGAAAAATTGGATACTACTCAGCAATAACAGGGAATATTGCCAAATCAATTACTACCCTACTAATAATTAATCAGGACAGCTCATTGAGGGAAGCACATCTTATTTATAACCCTTGTATAGTAATCCAATGTGAATTACCACACTGAATTCACACCACTAACCAAATAGAACATGAACTTTACAAATCATGCCACGCTATAATTTCAGACATATTCACTTACATAAATTTACTTAAATCAATGTATATATTTACTTAAGGATCCATTTACAGAAATATTAATTTTTTGGCACTACAGTTACTCCTGTCTTCAAAAGCATTTTACCCCATGGTGGATGCTAACATTTAAATCCCTGTCAAAAAAATAAATGGAAACACCTTTCCCTTTTCAAAAGATGCTTGATGAGTCTTTATTAGCTCTCCTTCAATTTCTTTTGTGTGAAGTCCACGTATTTTAGACTTTTCAGGTTGAAGTCTGCGATGCAGAATGCAGGTTTCTATTTTGATAGCATCATTGAAAAATGAGTTCGAGTGCATTTGTTCCATCTTGGTTTCTCTTCTACTAGAAAAATGACTGCACAAGACATAATTTTAGTAATTAAAAATTAATAATAATAATTTATAATTTAATAATAATTTAATAATTTTAAAGGACCTTCAGACACAGTATTTTGTTGTCAGACAGAAATAGTTTCAAGAAACCTCAGCTATATAATCCAATCCTTAGCACAAATGTGGAAGACTTGGAGTGCATCTTTCTGGCAAACAACATTACTCTTAAAAGTTCCCCTACATTCTTGCTGCCGCTGCTTCAAATAAAGGCACTCTAAGCCATATTTTCTGCTACTACAAATTTCCACAGCTTCTCTCAAACCTGAACCTCTAAAGCTGTGCCCTTCCCATTGCCTTTAAGCAGCTTTATCCACATTCCATATCCAAGCCCACCCATTCCTTACAAACACCACACAAATGCATGGAGCCTAAAAATGCTTTCCCCAAAGTCTCTGCCTCTCAATCACTCATGCACATAGCCCTGAATCACGGGAAGTGCCCTTCAGGAGTTTCATCGTGCAATTTGCAGCCATAAACAACAGAGCTTCTGAACCAGGGATCCTTCATGGGAGGACCTGTGTTTAATGGAAGGTTTAATGCTAAAAGAGAAAATCCTACATTTGTACCTCATGTTTATATGCAGCAGGGTTGCTCCATGGTAATTTTAAACTAGGTGTGTTGCTGTGTTTCTCAGTGAGTAGCACTATGTAATCAGCACCAGGAAATTAAGGGAGTTCTTCACAAGTGTACCCTTCAGAGAAGGCAAGGAGGAAAGTGATGAGGGTGGGGAGAGGGGGAAACTAGCAGCTGGTGACAACTGGTAGAAGATGAATAGCCGTAGCTAAAATCAACCAGAGAGAAAGGCAAACAACTTTTTATCTTCAAATTGAGCTTCTATATGAAGGACTATCTTTAGCCTACAACAAAAAGCAGTGATGAATCAGAGGAAACTGCTCAGACACAGACTCATCACTTGGCATGGTACAAGAGGTGACATGCTCTGAACTCAGCCCTGCTTTGCACCGTGGGGCCTGTCAGTGAGCTGACCCCCCTAGAGAAGGCTCATGGCATCTTCCTGCTCCCCATCACTCTGGAATGAGGCCTGCCAGGAGCTATTTTTGGCCCTGGGTAACCCTTATCTACAGACCAGGTCTGCATTACTCCAACTGAACAAGTAAGACCAACACCCTTGCAGTTTGATTTACCCCTGCTTAATACAAGAACACAGCCTCAAGAAACAGAGGAGTAATCTGCTCTATTCACAGCAGCAGTTTCCATGGACAGTTTGTCTCCAAAAGGGGCTTTTTCAAGTTCTCAAGGCTAGTGAGACAGACACTGTCCCCTTCACATTTATGGACTGCTCCGTTTGTTACTCTTTGCTCTTGGCCACCTCTGTGTTAGTAACTAGAAACTGAACAAAAGCAAAGTGCAGCTGCCTGGTATCTGGAAGCCATCCTTCAGCTCTCATCCTCCAACTCCTGAGAGATGTTCAGCTCTCTCTGAGGCACTGCAGCTGTGGTTTTATTTTCGAGCTGAGGTAAAGGTATGTACCCAAACACATTTGCCCAGTTCCTTGGAAACCTCAGAAGACTGAGATTATATGAAAATGCAACAATAGCTCATAATTCCTGTGGTTAATAAATCCCAACGTGGGTTTTTGCAAAGCTGCTCTTTGTATAACTTCTTTATACAAAGCCATGTTTCTAAAAGTTAGGTTTTCTTAGGTGACAGAATTACACTGGCAAGGTCTCAACATTAATAGAAATACAGCTTTGTGGTCAAAAGGACAAAAAGCAATCCTAGCCCCAACTGTGGTTTATTTTAAAATGATAATAATGAATTGCCCATATTCATTTATTCAGGGAACAAAACCAAATTTTAAAACCACTTGAATTGAAATATTTGTTTAGACTAGAGAGTATAAAATGAATGGTGTAGGTTCAGTTGAGGAATCGAAATGTAAGATGAGTGTAGCCAGAAAGAAAACCAAATTCCTTCTGTGGTATAGTTGTTTGATCAGCTGCACCACCATTCCCAACAGGGTGCTACAGTGGTCAGGCTGACCCAGAGCCCCCTTTCCTCTTAAAGCAGGGACAAGGGATAAGATTATCTGTCTGAACTCAGGACAATTTCAGGAGATAATGAGAAGGTGTAAAGAGGATATGCTGAACCATCAGAAGATAAAAGAGAGAAAGGAAAATTCTCAACACCAAATAAAAACTAAAGCTTAGGGGTGGGAGTGATGCACTTCTCACCAGAAACGTTCACTCATCCCAGACTCTCCTCAGCTCCAGGGAAAGCTTTCACTGGTCACTGCAGAGACTGGAAAGCGCCGTGACAGCACAGGGGACAGAGGAAAAGTCCTTTAACTAGGACAACAAGTGGCTCATACTTCAGAAAGCAGAAAAATAAAAAAGGAACTGGGAGCACACAGTAGTAAGAAAACAAGAATGTTTATGGTTTGTCATTCTACCTGTCATATCCTAGTTCTCAACATTGGAATGTGTTATTTGGTTGGTACAAAGGACCGGGGCAAAGGGTATTCACTTTTCTTAATGAACATAAGTTTACTCCATTGATAGACATATTCAGCCTCTCTCTCTTCATCTCTACTCTGTTTTGGGAGCTGGGGGGAAGAGGGGGGTGTTCCTCTGCAAAAACAATGTTTGAAGATGTTGTGTACTTCAGAGTTTGATGCATCAGCTTTTCCTTTGTTAAAAGCTGCGTTCAAAGCCCAAGTCCATCTCAAAGAAAACTACATGTGAGCATTTCATCCTGTTCACTAGTAGCCCTCAGAAAAGGAACCCAGAACTGCACTGAAGCAGAAATTTCTGCCCAAACAAGTCCCAGAACTGGAAGAACAAGTGCGAGTGCTTTGAAAGTACTTCAGTTCTGAGCTACATGCGGGCAGTCCAGCCAGCACCTGACTGTGGTGTATACAGCACAGTCTGCTGCCATTAAGTACTCGGCTTATGATTAAAAGCATAATGTAGCATAATAAAGAAAACTGAATGAGGGAGAGAGAGAATTAAATTGCTTATGCTGCCACTTTGTGGTCTGAAATAGCATTTATTGCTCAATGTATCAAGCTAGTTTACACAGCTTCCAGACTGTCATCATCCGGAGTCCTGATACTCCATGCAGACACAGCAGAAAAAGAAAGAGTTGATAAGAGATCGAAATGGAAAGCCCATCCTGTGTGAGTAGGCACAAAGCCTGAACTGTAATGCAAGCATCATCGAGTTCCCTAAGAAGGAATTCAACATTGCAGTAACAGTTAAGGACAGTTTTCCTTTTTGGCAAAATCACGCTAGCTCAAGAATTATTAATTTTACCTTGTTTTCCTCTTTTACATGTCTCTTGCTCAGCACCAAGTATATTATGAGCACTTCTGAAGAATACTTGCAGTGAATTACAGCAGTATTGAGACCAAACAATGTTATTTAACAGCACTAATTAAAACCACTGACTGATGCTGCAAAATATACCGAAGTCAGCTTTGTTATCTTTCCATACCCAGCGACAGAAACCCAAAAATTTCATTCTGATGGCTGACTGCTAACAACCAAAGCTCAAGCAGTTATCAGGAGCAGACACTTGTCTTCATACAGATCTTACCAACACATACAGGTGACAACTGATCTGCAGAAACCACTTCACATTTCCATCACCCACACAAGAGAGAATCCTAAAGCAAGTTCAGGGGCAGGAAGGACACAGTTTTCCTTTCTGCCATGGTTTTTACTTTGTGCTCAAAGTACTGCTGGTGCTGCACAGGCGGCACCGTGCAGGGAGCCCCGACCAGCAGCAGGTGGAGCCCTGCCACAGCTCCCACTCAGGAAACGATGCTCTTCCCTCTGCATCCCCTCATGGCTCTCACAGCTGATTTTGACAAGCAGAAGTGGAGAATTGGATTATTCTGACACAGTAAAATTGAATTTGCTTGTCCTAGAACTGTGTGAACTGCGAGAATGAAAAATCCTGTAGCCAGCCGCAGACACACCAGAAATCTCGCTCCCATGTTCAACAACTTTGCAAGGACTCCAGCCCAACAATTTAGACATAAGAGGTTCAGGCCACCTAGATAAGAATTTCCCAGCACCTGCATACACATTTGAAATTTATAGGACCAGAACCTCTGGAGAAAATTTCAGACCTAACATCATGCGCGCTGTATTTCCCCCCTGAAAGACTTCCTCTTCCCTACCTGAGCTCTACAACCAAAGAGGAAAAGGAAGCCAACACTGCCAGTGAAAAGCCCTTGTACCTCCCACACAGAGCTCAGCCCAAGGCTGACATTCTCACCTGGCAGACTCCTGCTGTTTGTCAGTGCCTCAGTGCATTGTTCACCAGCACCATCTGTCCAGGTCTGCCAAAGTAATGGGGGCAGAGTAAGTCTTGTCTGGAGCACAAAGAGCAAGAGTGAGGGGTCCAGTAATGTTTCTGTTGATAAGTCACTGGGGATCACCAGGGGTTTCATGTTGCTGGCTCCTTGCTTTCCTCCAACACTGCCCAGCTGAATACACTGTGCTGGTCTGTCAGAGAGGAGATGACTCCTGAAGCCTTATCATTCACACTGGAGATTAGAATTGCAATCCAAAGTGAAACGGAAATGAGTAGCAGAACTAGAGGACAGTTAGGTCAGGCAGGTCTCTTGAGTGCAGCCAGTGGGTGTTCCCATGTGCCCAGGAACCCACATGTGCCCACGCTGGGGTCTACAGCACTGGATGGCTCTCCCACCTGACAAGCACGGCGATGCATGGAAAAGCTCAAGAGTCAATCCTATCTTAGCCTATCTCAGCTTGCTCCAGGTGGAACCACCAGAGTGGAAAGCCTGTTTATTTAGGCTATCAAGTGTAGTTCAACCTGCTCTTTTTCCCCTTCCCAAGGGAAAGCACAAGCTTTCTACAACAAGCCATCCACCCACAGAGACAGAGCTGTCCTCCAGGGTATGAGAAGACATACAGAAGGAAAAAGGCACCTTTTGTCATATCAGGCACTCAACATTTTCTTTATCCTCCTCTCCCCCCAGGTAGGGAGGAGCTGCTCTAGGCTCTCTGGACCTCACCTCATCTGTTCTTCCCTATATGTCTCTGTTCTCTTTATCCCCAGTCTGTCTCATACTAGGCCACCCCAGGCTCCTTTGCTGCCCTTCTGCAGAGAAGCAGGTGACTCTTCAGTCCCTGTTCAGCTGCCAGGCTAGTGTTCTCCCAGCCTCCTTCACACTGAGGAGAAGTGTCAGCTCTTCATCACACCTGGGAGTCTTGGGAGGCTCTTACAGAGACATTAGGGCTCTTGGCCTGCCAGAATTTAGGTACTTGAACTTACTCTGTTCTGTACTTTGCTTCATCTGCTTAGACTCAGGTTTTGTCACTATTAAAATAGTACCAATCAGCAGTACAACACACATCCGTACACAGACATGAACAAATGAATGAAAGCCCTGGCCATAGCAAGGTGTTTTTGAGAAGCCCACAGTAGATTCCAGAGGGCAAAGACAGCAGCATAGTTCCCCCACTAGGCAGGCAGGTAGAATCTTCCTGTACTCACATAAAGGCTCACACTGTACTTGTGGAATGAGATCAGCCCACTGGGGAAAGGCAGCAGTTGTCCCAAATTCCCAAATTTTGTCCCTTCAGGAGGCCAAGGAAACTAGATGGAGGAATCACAGAATCATTGAGTGGTTTGGGTAGGACCTTAAAGATCATCTAGTTCCACCTTCTCTGCCATGGGCAGGGATGTCACCCACTATCCCAGGTTGCTCACAGCCCCATCCAACCTGACCTTGAACACTTACAGAAAGGGAACATCCACAGCTTCTCTGGGCAACCTGTGCCAGGACCTCACCACCTCACAGTCAAGAAGGAAGTCAGTCACCTCATAAAATTTCAGAGACCCGCTGACAAATTTACAAACATTATGAAACAGGACTGTAATACCCCTGGTCCTGGAAAGGAAGAGTCAGAAAAGGTTCCTCGTTGGGTTTTCACAGAGAACGTCCAACCCATGTGGTGTGACATCAGATTAGAAGGCTGAGAGGTGCTGCACCCACACAGCCCAATGCTAACTCAGTCCCCAGGAAGTGCATTAGCTTTGAGCTACCCCACGTTAGAGCAGTCTCCTAGCAGAGGTAAGGGATGAGCACGTACAGCTTCCAAAGCCAGCTTGGCACAGCTTTGCTTTCATGGCAGAGGCATATCCTCACTCCCACTGCTCTCAAATCCTGGTGCATATTATTGCAACTTGGGGAATAGACGTGAGTCAAAGGAAGGTGGGCAGCCAGACTTCCCCAGTCAGAGCTGACAAAGGGGCTCGGTACCTGCTTTTCGCCCCAAATACAGCAGCTGCTTTTTGCTGAAAGATAATAACTTCCTTCTAAAAGAGTAAAAAAGATGAAGCTTCCTGACATACTGAAGGATGGGGCTTGGCAGAAGGGAAACAGCTTTGGACTGGATCTGTGTAAGTCAGAAGTGATTTGGCAGAATTTCACTTGCTCTAACATTCAGCTCCAGGTGAAGTGTGTTGGGCATGAAGTTGAAATTCAACACAGGGTAATAATCATCTAAAGCACAGTGTATGTCAAAATACAGCATGTAAAAACATGCAAGGTTATGCAACAGTACTCCAGAAAACACTTCCTCAATTTCTCTGATAGATTCACTTCTTTTGTGGGTTTTCCAAGTAAGAGAATTCCATGTAGTCTTTGGTTTCCAGTCATTTATCAGCAGAAGGAATATCTTTTTCTATTACTAGAGAAAAATCCAAACCAAAAATGTGCTCATGGGCGAACACAGCCTTGTTCTTTTCTTGCACTATGCCCATTGTACCAGCTGTGTGGCTGTGAGTGCCAGGAGTAAGTCATAAAATAACAGAAAGGTTTCCTCAGGCGTCCTGAGGGAGTTAGGAGCTCCAAGGCAAACCACATGCCCAGTGGCTGGGATTGCAGGGCTCCATCACAGCCCAAGGAACAGCTCTGCAGCCAAAGCCTACTCAGCACCATTTTCACCACTCAAACATTTTTGTCAGTCATCATTCTCCTTGCACAGTTAATCTAAAGCTCACACACAACTCTCCAGTCCTTTCCTCAGAAATGGGCTCACACACACATCTAAACCACTGCTCTCTGTCACAAGGGAGGCACTGTAACAGTACCTCTTCTTCTGGCTTCAACCCAGAGCAGCTAAAGCCAATACTTCCTGTCTCTCACTGCTCCCCTGGATCCCCTCCAAACTATTCTCTTTTTGGCTTTTTCACAGTTTCTCCAAGCTCCGAAACCAAACTCAAAGTTTTAGCCTACTGTTCAAAATATAAAGCCTATTGCTCTGTGTCAAATCAGCTGCTTGATCACCATCATGGTGATAATTAGCTGTTTGATTAACTATGTCTGGACAGCTGCCATGTGGGACACTCTTCCATCAGGATTTCAGATCAGACCCCTACCTGTTGCCTTCACTGGCAGACATGGACTTGTCCATGAAGTTTTTCTGTGGGTGGAGTGGCTTTGCTCTGCAGAAATGAGTTCCACAAGTGCAGCTATGCCAGCATGTTATCTGTTTTTACCATATTTACCAAACCAGAGAGGTAGCATCTGCCTGTCTTCTCTATTGTGTTTTTAAAAGAACAGGCTAAACAAAAATACCCCATAGGGTTATATTTGGCCTTTGGCCTGCCCTTCCTCAAAAAGTCTGACACTTCCACAACCCAATGAGCAGTTCTGCTTTCCTGCATCCATCAGTGACACTGTTTCAGTGGTAGCCTTCTCCTATTCCAAGCAGGTACCATTGAGTTATGTCTCAATTGTTGCAGTCTGTAGATTACTCCAAGTAACCACAGCTAGTTTAATACACCAGTATTCCCCTGCAACTTCTATCAGTCAAAGGTTCACCTCAGCAGCTCCTCAGAGCAACATCAAGAATCATTCCCCAGCCAATATTTACTACTGTGTCAGTACTGAAATAACTAAATTTTGCTGTAACCATTCAATTCCCCAACAGCTGAAACCTCATTATACTCGGACATGGGTTCGCTTATCCATCCTCATCCCTTCTCACCTTCCTGCTGCACAAACTACCCGGAATAGATACAGGGAGGGGCCACACTGAGAACACCTTGCTGTGCTAAAAGACCTCCACAATATCCCTGACAACAGGAATGAAGCAAGTAAGATGACTGCAAAAGGATAAAACTAAGAATTCTACCCAAAGAACGCAGCTAGCTGATGCATTCCTGCATAGGATACCACCTCCCACTGAAGGTTTCCCTCTGGAGCTGGGCTGCTGCTGTCTTGGTTTTGACTGTAAAATCCAAACAGTTCAAGTAGTAATCAAAAAACGAAAATCCAAACATCACATTATTCCACTGTTTTCTTCAGTTTCAAAGTGAAGGGGAGAGAGATTTCAGATACAAGTCTTGTCAGTGCTTCCTGTTAGTTAGCTTACATTTCTGTACCCAGCTTCATAGGAAAGTTCACTCATATCCACGTGTTGTGTGTGCCAATAGCTGTGCATCACTTGTCTGTGTTACAGGTCAGAACACGCTAGCTCAGATTCAGCTTTATGGCAGCATGTCTGTGGAGACTCTCTGATGGAAATGGGTCACATGCTTCCAGCTCACAGATCGGGAAAACTGAGGCCCAGGTTGTCTGTGCAACTCTGAAAAGGATGATCAAGACATACAGATTGGTACATCAAACTCCAGCACATGTGCACTGTGTCCTCTAAGGACCTGTCTTTAAGCTATCTGGATTAGGAGCCAGCAGTTTAATACACTGTTCTTGGAAGAAGTAATTGAGGCTCTTAAAGTCGGAGGAGGAACACCACACTTTTTTTTTTCAAGAGAATAGAAGGCACTGAGAGCATATTGGAGCTTCTCACTTTGAGCAGTGATTTAGACACAAAGCAAATACAACTACTGCTCTTCAAGTAGAACCCTTTTACCAGCCCTGTTATGTTTTAAGCCACAGGGACCTCATATAGATGAGAACATTTACAGGCATCTCCTGCAGGGATATGCTTGATAACAAGCAGCATGCAAAAGTTGTCTTTGATATAAAGCCGTTTGTCTACACAGCAAGAAGAGAAGGGTGGTCTAAAAACCAGGTACCTGAAGAGCATGAACTGCCATTGTAACACCCAGATCATGAAACATCTGTAGTCAGAGCCTCCCTCATATTGTTCAAAAGCAACAAGTAGGTTCAGTGTCCTCTGCTGCTCAAAACATGAGAGCCTATTTCACATTTACACTATTGATAATCATGTCAGTGATCATCAAGAGACAAAACTGGCACAGCGGTTTCTATCCATGCAGGAAAAGGCTGGCTGAAGTATCAAGGCCTGTGCCATGATTCAGTAAGAACAGAGAGGGCACAGTCTCTCCAAAGCCTTCGCTGGCAGGAGAATGTGCAGAAGTAGAGCAGCTCTCTGTTTGTAAAGGCATTCCCAACACCTTCTCTCCCTTTGGTGCTGCCAAGGAGACGAAGCTGTTCAAGGAGGGTGAACTCATTCAGTTCATGTTTGCAGGCATAAACTGGGGGTCCCAAAGGGGCAAAGTACCAATATCACACTTTATCAGATCGACTTCTGCCTTAGAGTTAGTCACCAATAAACTGGTAACAAAGCAGTGCAACATGCTCACAAGCCAGCACAGGGAAATGCACAGTTCTGGTAATTTTCAGCGCTTAAATACAGTTTTCAAATTCTTCCCTTTCTTCCCATAGATTATTACTGTTTTGAAGTTTTCCTTTCCAGAGTCTGGGGACTTGTTCTCCAAGAGCATGGTAAAAATAACTCTCCTGAAATCAGCTTAAATTTACAATGACCACATTGTATAACATGAATGTTGTACAACAAGCCCTAAATATTTACAAATAATTTTAAAATAATGTTATACCTCTGTATCAAAGACTGAAAGTGACTAAGAGCAAGATCTGAAAAGGTTCAGTTGTTTCCAAGGCTGAATTCTTGCTTCGGTGGGGTTTAATAGCATCCCATTTGCAAGAATACAGCCTTGTGCTCTGTTCCTCTTACTTTTGGGGCAAAAAAGGTTCCTATTGATTCAGAAGTAAAAGTCTTATTTCTTCTTTCTTGAAAGGTTCATTTATGAGAATGACTGGAATAGGATGAATACTGTTCTCAGAGAGCAAAGGTTATTCTACTTCCATGATTAAAAGTTTCTTTCAGAAAAACCAGTGGGATAGAGAAATTTTGTTCTCAATGTCAAACTTTTCCATAAATATCACCCGTGAAAACTTGCAAACCTGCCTTTTTAAAGATGAGAAATACATTTTTAAACATCAATAGCAACATCACTTGGATTTAGCAGTACTATAAAAGAATGCATGAGAAAAAGACGTTTTACTTCAAAGACCTTTTGCCCAATGGCCCCTGCTCCAGATCCCCACATTCTGTGCTCCCAGGCCTCAGGTGTTCCCTGTACCCAGGAACAGCACCCACTGCCAAGGACCTCATCCACCTCCTCCCTGTCCTCAGGGGAGGAGGGTGTCACCTGAGGATTTAGGTTACTCGAGGACTTGTTTCCAAGCACAAGTTATTCTGAAGGGTGAGACAGTACGTGAGGTGCCAGTGCTACAGAAGACAATCATTCATGCTGATACTGAACATTCAGCATTTTTTATATTTGCTATTGTGGCATGACTAATGCCAAAGCTTTTTATGTTTAAATAATTTAGGCTGTTCATAAATTCATGGTGAGAATGAACCAAGCATAGAAATGAAGCCTGTTAACCCCCCACTGCTGAAAATAGTCTCTGTTGAAAATCATATGTAAATTGTCTAAATATGTCAGCAGGAGACATTGTTCTTTCTTAACAAACTTTGGGGGAAATTTCATACCAGCAAGTGACTTGTGCCTACAGATGCTTTCTTTACTTCAATCTAGCATTAGTTTCTCATGCCCAAAACTGTGTATTTACTTTTGTTCAAGACACAGATCAGATTGAAAAAAAGGTCCCTGTAAAAAGAAGCAGGACACATTCCAACAGGGTTTAAAATGTTTAAATCTGGAGGAGTTATGTATCTCCCATCATAAGAGAAAGCAGAATAAGTATACCCATCTACAAAATGAGGGAAAACTTCTCTTCTAACTAATCTGACACAGAGCTTCTAACTCTGTAAAATTTCCGGTACAGAATATTGGGAATGAGCTCTCCAGAACAGTGGTGGACATAATTTTGTCAACAAAAAATATTTCCTGCATATGTCTTACTCGGGAAGTATTCTCTGGAATTGCACAGAGATCTCAGCTCATGTGGTTGTTTGCATGAAGCATTGGTGTCAATTCCTTCGAAATGCCAAAGTCCTGGAGTCAAAAAATTGTGGAAAGTTTGCGCTTAAAACAGCAGAGATGTATAGAGATAGAAACAGAAATTATGAGGGGGGGAACAGGAGGATGATGGTCAGTGGCATGGTGAAGCAAAAGTAGAATTCATGTATTTTCAAGTGACACCTCACAAAGTATCAGCCCAGACCCAGGGTCACAAACCCAGAACAAACACCACTGACTGACAGACCACATGCCACTATTTGCATTGGAGTTCCACAAGTAATGTTTAAGATAAATGAGAGGTTAAATTCCCTCTAGGGTGATTGTGTTCTACATTGACATCTAATTCTCCTGGCAAAACACACAAACATTTAGCATGCTAGTTAGGGATTTTAGAGGGATTGCTTAGGCAGCGGGAGCACAGCAAGGAATGAGACAGGCTGGACCACAGTCTGCCCAAGTTGCAACTGGAAGTAAAAGTACCTTTGCTGTTACCCTGCCCTGGGGTGGGTACAGTTTGGGGGCTGATTAGCCCTGCTCTCTCTGCAATATTGCAGCTGTTCTTCATGGCATCCTCCCTGCTGCCCCAGAGGCACCAAGGCGACATCCCACTGGCATCAGTCCCCTCCCTGTGGCTGGCATAGGGAATAAAACCCGGGGCTAGAACTGTTTCTGGAGTTGAGTTTCACCTGGCCCTGCAGGACACAATCCAGCTGTGCACATCTGCAGAAAGGCAACTCTGGCTACTCCTCAGCTGCTCCCTGGTAGTGTCTAAATACTGATACAAAGAAGAATTGACTGAATTTGATGTATTAAAAAACAGATGCTGAGAATTTGGCAAGATTCAGGCCTTTGTGCTACAGTTAATGAGATGATTCTCCATGGATTTCTCACAGTCCCATTCTTATTGCCTTTCAGGCCAGCTTCCACATTACCACCATTCTGCCCAATGCACTGTCCCATGATGACATATGCTGCATCAGCTGATTTTCGGCTTGCAAATGCAGGTTTCCTCCTAAATGTGGGTGGTCTTGGCATATGTCTCAGCTTTGAAGAGCCTGGTCCTCATTTGCAGGGCACCAAAGTGCTTGGCACTGTTCATGCAAATCGGATGCAGCACTGAATGGCTGCAGAGAGACCATGTGCAAAAGTGTTATATCAGTCAGGTCTTGCTTATTGCTTGCAAGCCTAGTGAGATAACCTGCTGTTTCAAAGGAAGGATAAAATAAATCTATCCAGGAGATATTTTTTCAGATCTTGCTAAAACTAGCTTTTTGCCAAAGGGTTTACCATAGACAAAATGCAGTTCAGTCTATTGAGAGCTCATCACTAGGTACCTGATGGCTTGCTGAAAGATGCAACCAAAGCAACAAGTCCATAACTCAACATCAGCAGTAAAAAGGATTTCACTTATGAAAATGCTTTGCACAAGTCAAAATGAAGCATAGCCTTTTGCTGAAGGAAGTTCTTGAGTAGTCACTGCAGCGCTACTCCACTCTTACATAGCCCTACACCGTTATCACTGGGAGAATTTTCTCATTGCTTAACATGGGATTGACATAACCTTGAGAACTGCCAAGAAGTACTTCACTGATTCAGAAAGCTAAAGCACAGACAGAAAGGGAGATCAAACCCAGAGCTTAAGACAGACTGCCATTCTTACTTGTTTGATTGAGCAGAAAGACAAGAAAGGTGTGGATGTAAAGCTTATATTCTCAGGTGATAGAAACACACCATCTTTGATTTCATCTAAAGCCCTCCTCTTCTAAAACTCTTTGTTTTAGCAAACAAAATGAGTTTCAGTTTGGTCAGATATCTGAGTAAAATCAAGTGTAAAGCATCAGATTGTCCCTGGCTCACCCTTACAAAAAACGATAGGCTCCCATTCAAGCAAATGTCACTCAAGAGCATTTGAAACACACAGCAGATGTTGCCCAAGTACTGTTGATCATAAAAGTCCTTAAGAATAAGGAAGCTTTGATGCCTGTCTTCCCTTTTCCCATGAATTGAAAATAACAGCATTGTTACCAACTTCACAGTTGAGAAAAGTTTAAGTATGAAATTAAGCATTTGTTTCTTAGTACTGAAAGCAATTCAAAATCCAGGCTGTTTTTGAAGTTCCAATAATACCTTTTAATAATATAGCAGGTATGTTATAGATTAAGAATCATGTTGAGGAAATATAAAGGTTATGTTACACTGTGTTATGACACCTTTTAGCAACATAGCTTCATGCATTTCAACTAAATACCTTTGTTTTAACACAATTTATCTGTAGATCTAGGTTGTTCTTCAGCTAATTTGAAGTTAGCAAAAGTTTAAAAGTGTGGTTTCCTGCTATGCCCTTCAAACCAAAAGAGGCTGTGGAGTTCTCACCTACCAAGGACAGGTAAACAAACAGCAAGTGGACAAATGTAAGAACTGGGAAAATAAAAACTATCTGAAAGATTTCACCCTTAATGGTCTTCCAAGTCTGTCTGTAAATCAGAACAGATTGCCTCTGGCATCTCTGTGACAAGACCCAGTCTCCAAAACAAGATCGAGAGATTATCTACATCACGAAACAAGATGTACTCAAGTCTTACGCTCCATAAGAAAAGCTAATCTTTATTAATTAGTTGTCATGGAAACTCAGCCTTAGGAAAGCTATGAATGATACACCAAGATCAGATACAGATTGCTTCATAGTGATTTGGATAAACAAACAGTAAGCAAGGAAATATCTGGCCTATTTCAGAAGTCCTGCTGAGAAACAAATGCCACAGAGGTTCAAAAACAAACAAACAAAAAAGAAATTCATAAGAAAAAGTTTAAGATACTGCAAATAACAGCTATCACAGTTCTTTCAGGCTTTCTGGCAAAGACCTGTTATATTAGCTTATGGTGCCTGAATGATGGACAGCTGAAAGCATCAAACCAGCAACAGCAGAAAGGAAACAGCACTCCAAGCACAGGGGGTGAAGGCCCACGCTCTTACCGCCTGTGGGGTGATGCATTACCAGACAGAGGCCAGGTGTAGGGTAGAAGGCCAAGGATCTTAACAGGAGTCTTAAATTATTTCTTCACACAAAGTAAGACTTCCAGGAGTACATAATTCAAGCTGACTTTGGCTTCTTTTCCTCTTTTCAGAACTGTCTGTGTGGAGCACACTGTTCCAGGAGTTTACACCTCACAGCCAAGAGAAGACAGATGCACAAGGTTGATGTCCCCAGGCACGGAGACACCCCGTGGCATCAGCAGAATGAAGCTGAACAAAGCAGAGTGACAGCCCAGAGCCTGCCGGATCCCGCTGAACCTGCCGAGCTGGCAGAATGCAATGGGCAGCCCTGAGCTCTCACCAGCGAGATAAAAACGAGCTGAGGAAGCAAATCATCTGATTTCTACGTGGGGCTCATTTCTCCATTTTCTCTTGCATTGGGAGGGCAAGCAAAGGAAGGAGAAGAGGGAGCGGCATAAAAATTTTCAAGCATCTGGTTGATTCCTCTGACATGGTGTTATCAGCTTTGTTGTACTGGCAGTAAACCCAGAAACAAGCCCCCGACCTGTGGAGTACGGCACAGCCATGACTGCACATCTCCACAGCAGCAGCTGCCGGTCTGGGACTGCAAGGCCCCTTCTCCGGCTTTCCCAAGGACAGATAGGATTTGTTCTTTGCACTTTATTTGGATGCAATGGTGGATTACAGCAATGCAAGATTGTGTGCGTTATGTATATTACATATTTACATACATTATTATATCCATATTTTTATAGCAGTCCAGAATGACTAGCTGTGCTATAAACTTATAAAGGGAATTTTACAAGTAATTTCTGTGTTCATTCAGGAACCTCATAGCATTACCTGTAGGATTATTAAATGTTCTGGATCAGAAAACCATTTAATTTTATAAATGAGTGAAAAGTAATCAAATAGTTGGATTCTTCTGAAGGCAATCAAAATTGAAATCAGATAGCATTTACATGTCTTCTCAAATAAATCAGCCAGCTGTTCCAAAATAAAATAAAATAAAATAAAATAGAATAAAATAAAACCCCTACAGCTAGTTCAGGAGTGTTAATTTCAAAGTTCAGACCATTTTTTCTTGCACCAGTTGCAGAAACAAGCCCAAAGCAGGGTGGCAGCAGGGTGGGAGCACAGGCATGGCAGCAGTGGCTCCATGCAGGCTCAATTTTCTTCTTTACCCAGGCACATGAGCAGCTTTTGCTGTGCCATCAGTCCCTGAGCTGTCCCATTCTCCCCCACTGTGGGCAAGAGAGGTGGCTGGGGTGATACTGCAGGGTCTGCACCTCCTGAACAGACACTCCCTCTGAAGACAAAACTGTCGTCATTGTAATTGGTGATAAATATGGAAAGCCACCTGTCTCCAAAGAGTCTCCTGAAGCTAGAATGAATCTTTTTATCATGGAATGTCTGTTAAGATTCTACTGCTGGGGCATTATGGCACTTGATTAACTGAAATCTAGAATAAAGAAAAATGTGCTAGTGTTGATAGGGCTGGTTTACACGGTTGCATATGGAGCTGCATGAACTTACACCTACAGGAACTGCCATCACCTACCAGCATGTACCACAGACAAAGTTTGTGTGCTCAGAAAGTGTCATAATTAATAGTGAAATGGTATCTGGTACCAGCTGAAAGCCTGTAGTAACCTGGAGTACTCCGGAATAACTTTGTGCCTGATAAAAGAACAGGATGGAAGATACCTGTCTTAGCCATTTGGTGATGATTATTTCAGCCTGATGGTGATTTCAAGTGCAATCCAGTTCCTTTCACTGCTTGAAAGATACCCACATGCCATCTGTCACTGGGTGCAGTAGTTAGTTACACCTCACTACCCAGAGCAAGTGAGCTAGCAGGCAAATCTGAGATAAATCTACGGAAGGAAAAGTGTTAATTGAAGACAGAGGAATCACATTTATTAGACAGCCAAAAAGATTGACTTTGAAAAGATATTATTACGTTTACACTCGATTCATACTATCTCAATGTCTTTCCATCATTTTATACAATTCCTATTATAGAGGTCTCTAAGACTTTCAACTCGTGGAACTTAATTCTCATGAAAATACATTAAAAATATCCCAAATACCATTTAATGACATATATTTGCCCTTTATATGTCAAAGTAAAAATTGGAATATATATACATATATAAAAGCTAGAATTTGAGAAGCAGATAAGAAGCCAATCCTTCTGTGTACTACAGCAGCTTACCTTCACCATAGGACACACTGTGAAGTGAAAGACTTTCTTCCTTTCCCAGAACTTCAGAAATACCCATTTCTAACCTAATCTTAGTTTGTTAATTTCAGAATATTCATCTGAAAATACATCAAATTATTTTTGTTGTTGTTGCTTTTCAAAATATGTTTATTAAAACTTTGGTTTTCTTCATACTTTTGGTTATTGGCTTCTAAAAATTATTATACTTGACCTCTTTAATTAGCCACAGGGAATACAGAGGGCTTGATGCTCACCTGCTACAAAGAGACTTGTTGAAGTTGTACTGAAAACTGGAAAGACCATATTCCAAGCTGGATCAGAAAGTTGTCTATTGAAAATGCTAAATCTCAGCCAATAGAGAGAGCCATGCTGTGCAAGCAAGGCTTGCCTGAGGCCCTCCATGACAAAACTGTTTTGAGAGGAGAATCTGTCAGTACCAGGAAGCAAAGATGCTTACGAGACCGCGAAGAGCAACAACACTTGCTCTGTTTTACAGAAAGGTCACATGTGTGACCAGGTAGCATTTCACTCAGAGTTAAACACTGTCCTGAACTTGCCAAGTGCATCTGTGGCAAGCCTACAATGGGAGATTTCCAAGAGTAACAGATTGCTCATTAGCCCCCACCTATTTAGCATCAGTGTGGAAAATTGGCTCAGCAGAGAGGTTTGACACAGAGAAGTGTTAGAAGAAGAAAGAGGAGGAGGAGGAGTCATCCTTCATTGCTGGAGCAAGGCTTGTCTGAATTTCCACCTTCAAGTTTGGCAAGAGAGGACTCTGAAGAGTGCATCAGTACTTCACCTTGTTTTTATGTGTGCAATCTGAAAGATGCTTCTTCAGCAGCATATGATGTGCTCAGCAGATGTGAAGCAGCTCAGCTAATTATCTAAAATGCCTCCAAAAGCTCCAGCCCTAGCTGGCTGAGGTGCCAGGAAGAAGGCTGACCGAGCCAAGGAGTGCTTGCATGTTGCAAGGCACTGTTCATTATTTTAATCTTCTTGCATTTTGCATAAAACCACAAAAACGTTGTCATTGACAATTAATCTGATGCAAATTCCTGCCTTGTCTCCTGGGATTTTTATTCAGGCAATAACTCTTGTGGGGTCAAAAGTTGAACCCAAGGCTATGTATAGGTTCTGGTAATGTTTAACTCTGTGGTGTGGTTTAATCATACAGATTTTCATTCTTCATGTATAGGCTGTGCTCTGGGTGAAATCTTTTTCTTAAGGAACACAACTTAAGTGCTACTAGATTGCAATCATGTTAATTGAAACTCTGTTTATCTAAGTAATTACATACTCGTCTGTATGACCTCAATAATGTTACTGGAAGTTTCTCAGCAGCAAGACCTATTCTAGCTGTGCAGGATTCCATCTCTGAAGGCACAAGAGAATTGACTCCCAAGCAGCCAGAATTCTTTGGAACAGACAACAATGTCATCATTCTGGTGATCTGGGAAACTGTACCAATGGCCAAAAGGCACCAAAGGCCACTGTGCAGGAAATCCTGATCACAGCATAACACAAGCTTTGATTACACGAAAGCTGACCAAGACTTTCAGGACTTTCCCCACACTTTTACCTGGAAGCAAACCATTCTTCATGCTTGGATATGACTTTTCACATGTACTCTCTTAATGGGCCAAGTTTGTTGGTTGGTTTGTTGGTTTTGGGTTTGGGGGTATTTTTCTGAGCTGGACTTGATGATCCTTGTGGAGGCTACAGACGATGTGTGTTGTCACGTACAGAGGTGCAAAATGCAACCGATCCTGGTGGCCAAGAAGTCAAAGTGATTCTCAGTTAAAGGTCTGAGCAAATGGATGTGTTTGTTAATTCCTGTCAATGAATGCATTATAATCATGACCACTGTTACAATTTTAACCATTGTGACATTTTAGTGGCTATTCTCTGCAATGTAAGTCATGGACCTGTCCTGTCTTAAAAATGACAGTCATTAATATATACTGAAATAAGTATTAATTGCAAATGTTAATAATTTGAATACAGGATTTTCTTCCAGTCTCCTAGACTGATAATAGCACTCTTGTATTGAGGACGAAGACAATCCAGCTCCTGCAGCAGTATTTCAGATGAGGAAGAGTGTGTGTGCATCACCCCTTTTAATGTACATACATACAGGCAGGTTTATCAGGAATTACCTGGCTGCCATAAAATCCAGTTTCTATTACTGTCACAGATGCATTGGTGCTTCAGAGACTCTGTCTTTTCATTATTCAGCTACTTTGCATACAAGGCAATATTACCTTTTCCTTCATGCCTTTAAGCCTCTTCCAGACAAAATGCATTCCTTCCTTAAAACAGTCAGAGCTCCTCTGACGTCTTGTTTCCTTACTAGCACATCTCCACTGACCCAATAACTACAGTTGATCCAAACCTCGTTCCTTTTTTCGGCCAATAGTATTTTCAGACTAATTTTAATCTTCTGACATGAACTTTTAGGTAAACCTCACCAATTTATGTGCTTTTAATATAGAAGTGGACATTCCCAATCCTGCTGATTTGCCATACACTCTGCAGCTCAATTCAGTATTGGGAAACAATGTTTTTTAGATAGAAGCCATTGCAGGAATAAAATGTATGAATTTCCATTCTTCCTTGTATCAAAGCTATTGCTTGAAAATTTAACTCTGGCCATCATATTGCTCATCTCAGTGGAAAATGCGCTTCAGTCAAGGCATGCTACTTTCTTTGGACAAAACTTAGGGTTTGTGGTTACCTCAGCTGAAAAGTATTTTTCTACAGCTGTTTCAGTCCCCGTGAAAGCAAGACCTTCGCAGGGGCAGTTTATGCATGAATCTCTGCTCCTAAAACAGCTGTCTTTTTAAAAGCACTTAAAAACTCCGGTAAAATTTATTTTGCGTTTCTGCAAGAGCAATTCACAACACTGACTGTGATACTCATTCTACATGCCAATATAACCCAGGGGTTCTTACAATCATATATACAATCATTCAAATTTGTCGTTTTGCATATTCAATGAAACATTAGCAACCCTCTTTAAGTTTTTAATGAAGAGGTGTGTATTCTGGTATTACTCGCAGAGTTGTTACTCAGGTAGTATGAGTTGCCGCAGACATTACTGTAAGATCTAAGCTGACATTCCAGGATTGTCACTTTAGCTCCAGCTGTCTTGGTTTAATTTATGCTACAAGAAGTTCATTAAGTAAACACTGACAGTCTTCTTCAGCCAGTTCTGCAAGAAGGCAGTTCCCAGCCAGCTGAAATGTTCTGCTTGTTCCTGATACTTTCTGTTGCTATTTAGAAAGCGCAGCATCAGTGCACAGAAATCCCAGAGTACAGGATGACCTCACTAGCCAGGACATTTGAACCTCCACACGCTCACAGGGTGCCAAGGATCAGGTTAAGATACCTGTGTGGCATCTGCCTGCCTGACAGCTGAGCATGCTTAAAGATCACATTTGTACACCACATCATACAGGTTAGATGACAAACAACTGATAAACGCACGTTTAGAACAGCTCCATTTACAGTCATTCCTAAGTTTTAGGCAAAACCTAAATTATCCACATGAAACCTAAAATATCCACAGTCGTTATTCAGCCAAATATGTTACAGTCAAGACATGGCCCCACGCAGCAACAATGTTACAACTGCACACAACAGAACCAAAGCTTCTGCAGATAACGAGGTACATTTGCAACGAGAAACATTCTGACTTTCCAAGGGCATGTCCACTCAGCAGGGTCCCTGCCTCTGTTAAATGTCTGGCACAGGTCCAACTGAAACTGAAATCAGAATGTATTTTACAAATCTCTGCTTTTTCACTTGAAGCAGAAAAACCAGACAGTATTTTAGTGCTCATTTCCCAGGTACGTTAGAGGTGCCAAGACTGAGACTAGCAAAGATTAGCCCAGCAAAAAGACTGAAGGTCACAAGAAAGGAACTAAACCCCAAAGTTTAAGTGGGAACCTAAACTTTCAGGATAGGTGAATATCTAGTGAAACACATGCAAGACGTAAAACCAGTACAAGTGTGGTCCTTGATTTCTTAAGCCAGAACAAAAGTTCCTTCAGAGAAACACATACGTTGTGATCAAACTCTTCAGTTCAATCTGTGTAAATGCAAGCTCAGCACATTGCTTAAAGAGAAAACCAGCAAAGTTTGGTTCAGATCCAAAGTCAAAGCTGGATGGGCTGCAAATCTAACCAGGGAGATGACAGATTCCTGAGCAGAATTAAATGAAAGTTATGGCCAAGGAGAAAGAAATGTACAACACTTTGAATGCAGAATCGGATACAAATATAGGATGTTCCACTGCTGTGAAATACTGCTTCCTATGACAGCAGCATCCCAAAATTTCTGTCTGCAACTGGTGACACAGCCATCCCTGCTCAGGCATACACTGGCCTTTTAAAGTGGCCAGGAACTGTTTAGCTGGTATTAGTGGCCTGGAGCTTTGGTTCAGAGAGAACAATAGGTGTACTATTTTAGAGGCATTAAAGGTATTAGTGGCAAATCTGCATCGTGCCTTGTTTACTGCTGTACCAGTGGCATTAGAGAGGAATTAGAAATGACTGCAACAGGCTGCCTCTTCTGAAATGCTCCATGCCACAAGCAAAAACTTGATTTTTATTGTGTCATCGTTTAAAGAACAGCAGTATTAATCAGCATCTCCTGGTTTTAAAATCAAAAGAAGCAAGAAAATGCTTCCATAAAGTTTGCTGTCACATTTCTCAAACCAACTAATTATGGCCCATGTGAGCCATTTGCATGTCTTTTCATTCAATAAGGAGTTACACTTTGATTTCTGCATATTTTCAGTCAAAACTAAATATTTTCATACCAAGTGACCAGTCATATGGAATATTTTAATTAGAGAATTACTTAAATTAGTGAGAAAAACCAACAGCTCAGACCCACGCAATCACGCATTGACAACAACTCCAATACCTGTTTCCATTTCTCTTGGGAGAATCAAAAATAAAAATATTAGGCCTTTAAATTGATTATTATGGGAGACAAAAAACTTAATTGGCCAAGATATAACAATCTATCTTTGCTGCCACAGCCTCCTAAGATCCGATGTGCATGCAATTTTGTGTCTGCTTGAAAGGCACCCTGACGGAGTTGTGTGCTGCAAACTCAGTCCTGTGCTAGGAAAGCCTTGAACTAGACACAAACGGGGGCAGGCAGAGGGTCCTGAGCTCCTTCCTACCAACTCTGCCCCTTGGTCTTGCCCCCAGCTCTAGAGAGTTTATGCTATTTTTTTAATTTTTTTATTTATTTATTTACAGGTTTATGCTATTTCCACTTCCTCCTGCTCCTCCCATTAGTAAAGGTACTGATGCAACTTCCAGAACAGGACAAAAGGCACCACAGTAGCTCTCCCATAGCAGCATTTATCCCAAAGCCAAGGGCAGGTTCGTTGCTGTTTGGTCCAGCCTACTTTTTCTTTTCAGTCAGATGAGGGTGATACTTTGAAAGTTCCCAGGCATGGACACAGGGATTTTAGTAGCTAAAATCCTATTGAGAAACGTGGCTGCAGTTCAAGCTATTTGGGTCATTCCAACATCACACAAGAACATCAAAGTGCAGCATGGTGTGCACAGCACCTCTGGAATACAGCTCTAGATATATTGTATTTTGGCCAGCTTTCAATTAAGTGCTTTCTCTTTCAAGAAAACTTAACAGAAAACAATGAAGAACCTGGCATTAGAATAGTGTGAATTTTTCCTCCATTTCAGGCATAGTTTGACCAACTTAGCTGACTGTTAAATTTCAGTCAATGAAATTCAGCAGAATGAAATTCATAGACATGAACTGGCCTTTCTCAAACTGGAACCAGCAGAGATGGCGCAAAGCTGTTACATCCAAATGATTCAGGATGAATCCAGTAATCATCATAACACCATTGACAGCTAACAGTTTTACTCAGTCCTATTTTTCTCAAACTGATGACTGTAGATGACTGGTCCTTATGGAAAAATATACTCTTGTAAGTACTGAGAAGTACATACTCTCCCACGTTGAAGTAGGATATTTACATACACTTTAGCATCATGATTTATGCTAAAATTTTTGAAAGTCAAGGCTTGTCATGTGATAAAACAGCAAGTATGCAACTATGATGAGTCAATAGCCTTATCCCAGTAACAGAGGAAAACCTTCCCGTTGTCTTTTTCCCGTCCCTCACTTTTACCTCTCAAACAATGCAGTGTTTAGAGTAACAATGTAATTCAGAAAAAACTAAGTAGTTATTTTCCACCCAAATGTAAGCAATTTTTTAAGATCAGCTCTTTACAATGTCCCCAAGGAAGGCTGCTGAAAATGGGGTTCACCTCCTTAGGAGTGCTACTTGTTTCCCATGAACAATCAGGTGGTTGCAGGTGCTGATTGTAGATATATATCTTAGGACCAATATTAAGCTTTTTCTCATATTTATTTCAAACAGCAGTTGGTCTCCACAGAGCCACTCTGCGTTGAGATTACATTGCAGCTGCAATCCTGCAGCATACTTTATCAAGAAGCAGTTTGGCATGCAAACATGCAAGTGACAACATAATGGGAATCTGGAATTCATCTCATTACAGTTGTTTTATTCCTTAAGCATTTTTCTTCTAAGTTAGCATAATTCTCTATTGAGCTTCAAATTCTAACATTTTAGATCTTGCAATAATCCAATATTCTCCAACCTGATTAAACTTTCATTTCTTTGACCCACACTTCTCCAAGCCATCTCTGCATTTCACAGTGCACATTTCCACCAAAACCTGCAGCCCACGCTGCAGCTGCACCACGACTGTGCTGTAGCTCTGAGCAGGGTGACAGCCACAGCTGGGACTCAGATCTCAAACAGCTACTGCAGCCCGACAGCAGGCAGCAGCACAGCCTCTGTCATAAAACTTCGACTCACAGAAAAAGAAACTGCCCCCAGAGAGTTACATACCCATCACTGAATATTAGATATTTGGTCTGGTTGTTTCCTATGAAATTATACTTACTGGGAACAGTTTATAATGTATTTTGTATCTAAAATATTTTTAATTATGTTAGTGTTCAATTACTCAATTTAGCCCATTTAAAATACAACAAACACTTCAGGAAGTCATAATAAAATCAGAAATTAAGATTTGGGATTGTCTCATAAAATGCATCTTTCACTGCTAACAAGTCCCTGTTGATGGATGTAGCTTACACCACAAATTTTATGGTTTCCATCATGTAAGGATCTCTCAAATCCACAACAAATGTTTCTTTTTTATGGTAGCTGAAAACAAGTACCATCTACAAATCAGATGTGAACATAGCAAAGCAAATTGCAAACCTGGTGAGTGCGTTTGCTTACTGGGCATCAGTTCTCAAGAAAACTACTTTCTACATTCCTGTACAAAGTCTTCAAATCCAAGTTTCTCTCTTGTCAAAACAAAACTAAACCAAACAAACAGGAAAAGTTTGAAATTGCTTACCTTGAAGAAGCTCCGAAGAAAATACATTATGCTTAGCATTTTGGAAGGTTTAAAATGAAGAATTGTTCAATCTTTAGAACATCCAAGGCCTGGGTGAATTCCTGCACTCCTGCTGTGTCTTTAGTTACATGCTTTCTTGTTGCTATTTTGGACAGTCTTAGTACAAGGGAAGCATATGAGCCATGCCAGGAGCTTATGCTAAGGAGTTGCATAACAATTAGGGCTTATCTGTGCTGCGCTGTACAGTGCAGCAATGCAAACAGGTTTGTTCACAGTTTACTAGCCCCAGAACACTTCCACTAGGCATGCCCAGAATGATGCCATTGTATTTGCTAAAGAAACTAAAGCTATTTGTGAGTGCTTCTAAAAGAACTGGAACTACAAAGGACAGCACATGTTCCCGTACATCCCCCCCAGCTTTTGCTTTTGCCAACTCCAAGTTCACCCAGTGAGTATTACGCTTGCTGCAGCATTTAAAAGCAAAGGCTCCCACACTGGGAGCTTTCTAGTTGCTATCTTTAAAGAAGGAAAAATTGCAGAACAAGTCTTTTGAAGTGCAGAAAAGTAAATGTAATTTCACTCACATCTTTTTTCTCACTTAACATTAAAGTCCCTTAAAATTTACTTGTACTTCAGTAACATTCAGCAACGCAGAGATGCAACTTATGTCACGTAGCAAAGAACCTATCAACATCTAGTGGCCAGGACTGAGAGTTGAGCATAGTCTTCTCACACAGTGCACTTAGAATTAAAGACAATTACAGAGTGCAAGTTCTCAGCGGGGGATCATTCTGCAGTACAACCACTGTCAGGCACAGCCTGATACTGCAAGCTCTCACTTATTTTTTAATCTAGCTATGGCTTATATGTGAGCTACCAAAATCCTTCCACCAGGAAGAGGTGTTTTAAGGAGTTGTTCCCGAGTAGCTTCTGATGCTCCACACTGCCAGCACGGGGAAGAGAAACAGAGAGATGTGCAGTGCCCCCAGCACAGCAAGGAGGGAGGGGGACACGGTGGCTGATGCCCCAGCACTCACTCACGACTAACACCAGCTCTAACACTGAATTTGCTCTCTGACTCGCCCTGTGCTGTACAGGATCTTTGGGCATCGCCCCCGGTGAGCACAGCCCCGCTTGCTTTGGGCTTGCTGGGCTGCAAACCCCTGTGTAGCTCCCAGCAGCCATTCTTGTGGTCAGTCCATTGCACACAGGAATATTGATATTTGGGTACTACGTGGAAGTCAGATATTCCTGCAAAACTCAAATCCTTTACAGCAGGAAGCCATAATTGACCACGTAGACAATTTTCCTGCCATTGAGGGAACTGCGTGAGTTAAGCATACACAGCCACACAGAAGGGCACACCTCACTTGTTAGAAACCAGGCCAATAATTTCTAAATTGCAGCACGAGGCACAAATGCAGTATCATCTGTGGTTTGATCTGCCAAACCACAATATTGCTTCAGTGGAGTTTGGTCCTGTCATCTCTTACAATTTCATGGACAAAAAGAGTGTTTTACTCTAAATCTTAGCTCTAAAATATGCCAATATTATAGACATGTAGGAATCTTTTTAAGTAAACTTTTGGCCCAAATTATGGAAGAAAAACTCTGGATAAAAATTCTAAAAAGCCTCAAAACAACTAAAAATCCAATGTTAGTTTCCAAAAATTCTCTTTGGAGGAAAGTGGGCCTGGCTCATGATTTTTTAATGTTTTGATTTGTTAATATTTAAATTACTTCAAAATTATTTATGAGTTATTCTGAAATTACTGTCACTCTTTTACAACCTGCTCATTCAAGAAATGATTTATTTATGATTTTTTTATGACTTATTCTGAAATTACTGTCACTCTTTTAAAACCTGCTCATTTGAGAAATGGCAGGCACACTTCTATTTCCTGCATGCCTCTCCTGGTATTGACTCAACAGGTTGTGCTCACAAGGTTCAGGTGAAACATTCTTTGCCCAAGCCCTGACATCAGACTCTGAGCAGAAGGAAATGCCCACTGAGAAAAGTCCAGCTCTGTGGTGCCTTGGCATTTATTTTTCACTAATGAAAAGGAAAATAAATCTTTGTTCACATATGAATTAAGGGCTTTTTAATAAGAACCTATGTACATTGAAAGGCAGGTTTTAGCTGCCTGATTTTTATCTACAGGTGTTTCTAATTTCCAGAGAAATCTTTCTTACAAACAATATGCCAAAGCAGGCCACTGCCCAAAGGACTTGACTCCCCTTTCCATTGTTTTTCTTTTCTGAAATTAAGGTTAAAGCTCAACTGCGCATCTTCAACCTATTCTTCCATGCTTTACCTGTTCATGGGCTGGAAATAAGGATGCTCCTTCTGTAAATCAGCTGGGAACTTTCCCTCAGACTGGTACATTTCTTGGGCTGGTGCAATTCACCACACAGGATGTGCAAATTGCACAGTATTCCCTTAATCTGTGATTCCTTGAAGATAATTTGAGGTCTGCTGGTCAAAACTCCAGAAAAATTGCAATAAGCTTTCTAGCAATCAGGCCTATGTGATTCTGCATCTTAGCAGATCATTATGGAGCTCTCTAAGTCCTTTTACAGCCCTGAAAAATACTGGTCAGACCAGGTGCCCTGGAATCAGGTGGTGGTGGGGGCTCTGTGAGGGGAAGGGGCTGCTCTCTGCCTGACACAAACCCCGGTCCCAATTCCCTCAGGTCAGTCAGGGGAGAGGTGGAGAAGCCAGGAGTGAAGGAGTGAACATCAACCTTGGAGGGAACAAGGGAGAGGTGAGGAGAAGGAGTTTACACTTTTTCTTTGTTTCTTACCATATCTCACCATTTTTCCCAAGGTTGAGTCTGTTTTGCTCCTAATGGTAATTGTTAAGTGTCTTTATCTCAACCTATGAGCTTTTCCATCCTATTTTCTGATCTGTTCTGTTGAGGAGGGGGAGAGAGAGGGTGGCTGGGTGGGCGGCTGGCAGCTGGCCCATGTCAAACCCACCATGCACTATGACTACACACAAACCTCGAAGCGCTGGAGAGAACCTGCAACCTCATTTAATCTGGGTTACGATATGTGCAAACACCCAAAAATTCTTCTTTCCCCCTTAATCCTACATCTAATGAAGTCCTTGACAGTTACTGTGATTTGTAAATCTATAAAAAGCTTTCTGATGCCCAAAATTTTACAGTTTCGAGAATGTCAGCCTACTGCTGATAGACTGGCTTTTTCCATAGCTAACCACTCACAGTTTTATCCCCTCCTTTTAAAAGCAAACAATCTGGAGTTCACTACTATCAAGTCCATTGTCAGAGTGAGAAGTTTATCACTCACCATGAACTTCACTTGCAAAACTGTGGTAATCATTTTTCCAGTGTATGATTCTGAGGTTTTATTTGGTCAATGAGGATTTATTCTCTTTGGGACAGGCACAGAGCTGTTAATCCTCAAGTGCCCAAGGCCAACTACTGTTGACATTTTCCTTACTGATATACTATCTAAATCCACATGCCTTTTCTGCTTTATAAAGAACAGCAGCTGAAAACTATCACTGACTCAGAACAAAATATCCTTTTTGCTTTTTGCCTTTTGCCACCACAGCCAAAACTTACTATTTAAAGCGACACTGCCTTCAGCAGAGCAGCACCATGGAGGGCCTGAACCAAAAATACCTGTGTAAACCTTGCAGAACACTGAGACTAGGATTCTCTGAAGGCAGACCAGTGGGACTGAAACTCCACTACTGCACTAGTGGAAGGCTTTTCTTCCCCTGATTTCAACTATGTGATTACTTCTTGTACAATTCATTTAGTTTGGCGTACTTGGATATTGTGTAGATTGTGTCAGGCTGGCTTCCAAACCAACTAAATGTTGGAAAATATGTTGAAGTCATTCCAGCTTTATGGTTGCAAAGGTCAAATGTGACAAGTCTTGTGTGCACACTGCAGAGCTTAAAGTGAGAATGGAGACTGGGCCTGCCTTCTTGCCTTTTCTCAGAGCACCATATGCCCTGTAAGATTCCTCCAAGGAACAACAGTTTTGCTCTATGTTGCCTTTCCCTTGGAAGACCAAGCCTAGAGATTTCATTGTTTTCATGTCAGTAAAGACATAACCATACTCTACTAAATAAGGCATTGAATATGGCTCAGTGGAACATTAATTTATGTCCACAGACTCTCAGGTTTTGAAACACTGAAATTTGAAATCAAAAGCTCCAAGAGTGAAAGCTTTAGGCTGTCACCCTGACCTGGCCATGAGGGACATGCTGCAGGCAGCCATCACTAAGCGTCTTCACATGATGTGAAGTGACCAAACAGGTATTCTGATTTCTGAAGGATCGTGGCAGACACTTTCATCTCCACTGTAATTTCTAATTTGCCCTCAGGCAGTTCATTTGATTACCATTATCATAAAAATATACCTCTTGATGCAGCCTAACATGTTGGTTCAAGAACTCTTCAAATCCTTCTGAATTTCTCTCCTGTAATCAAAGCATTCAAGTTTTCTGTCCTGATAGAAAGTAAGAGATCCTGGCCTTATAATGGGGAACTGAGCTTTTGGGAGCTGAGATAGCTATTTCTGTGTTTGACCACAGCCTCAGCTCTCAGCCAGATGAACATTTGTGCTGCTAAAATAGAAATCCCTGGACAGCAACACTGGCCACCATTGCCCAACAAAATCCCATTTCTTATAGATATCAGCTACTAACTTAGAACTTCTCAGGCAGTGCTCTACATGATAGGACAGTTTAAGAGTTGTTTTGAATGACAAGCTTCTGAAGAAAAACAATAAAGAAAATCTTAGCAGCAGAACCCTTGGATCAAACCCTGTTTGGAATTTGTTCAGTAATGGCACCAGCATTCCTTTCCATCAAAGCACGTATGGGGAGTTGCTGGTGCTGCCACAAGGAGGACTTTCACTGCTGCCTCTGCATCCTCAGGCCCCTATCCACAGGCACGTGGAGATATTTTTACTTCAGTTTGACAGCTCCACTCAAGACTGAGCCCAGGCTGTGAGACCCAGAAGCCTCGCTGTGAATCTGGCAAGGTTAATTCTGAGCTGGTTAGATCTCTGAAGTTCTGTTCTAAACTAGAGGCATAGGTAACACAGTTAGGTGCCTCTTAGTTTAGTCCAATGGGCCGCTCTCACTATGGGTTTAGAAAATATTCTTATTCATGTCCATTTAAAAATCGCTTGTAGAAAAGAGGTAAAAAGAGCCACTGGTCAAGGGTTGCCTTTGACCCTAATAAAGCCAGGGAAATTAATTCCAAACAGATTTTCTGGAAGAATTGACTGAGTTCAGAGGAAGCCCAGAGTAGAATTACTGAAGCCCCAAACTATAATTCTGCCCTAAATACACTCTGAACAAGTCAAGATAATGAGACCTAACTGCAGTGTAGAAGTAGGCTTCTGTGATGTTTTCCTGTGCCTGGAGAGAAGTCCTGCTGGTTGTCAGCTAGAAAGAAGCAGCATGACTGGCTTCTCCACCTACTATTCTCCAGAATCTCCCGGCCAGGTGAAAGGCAGAGAGGTGTTTATCATACGAACGTGATGAAAATGACAGGGCATAATGAAGCTGAGTTCCAGTATTCTTGTTCTCAGAGTTATAACCGTTATATCAGATTCAAGCGTGCCGTTAAAACCTTCTCTGCCTGGATGGAAGTACTACTGCCATATAAATGAGAATCCCAGACATTACCCCAGATCTACCCTACACTGGACATAAAATCCATTTTGGTGTCTTTGGATCCCCCCAGGTACAGAGGAAGTGCTGGCACCCGCAAGAAGGTGAGATGCAGTGACACAGCGGAAGTGCTAATACTACAATGTCAATGTCCATTGGGAACACGGACACAAAGAGACATAAACCAGCAGTTGGTATTATCAGCCTGATGGGAGACTGAAAATCAAGACAGCCAATATCAAGGCCACAAGAAGGCTGCTCTCAGATCAGAGTCCTTGTCCTGTTTTGAGGGCCAGACTGTTCTGAAACTGATCAAAAAAAGCCTTTAGGGAGATTCAATAAAACAGGGAATAAGACAATGTTCTTTCATTAGGTGATATATTCTGGTTAGGACAATGTTACTATTTCAAAGGTTCATAACATTTAGATTTCTAATCCAGAAAGTTTAATAAGTGAGGCACAGGCAGAGTACTTATGGAGAGGTTTGTCTGTAGGAAAAGCACTTTGGCAACTATTCCAGGAATAAACAGTGCACAGACAGCAGAGAAATACCCACAAACTGCTGTCTCTCTGATGAGATCCCACAGCTGAGCAGTGTGAGGTGAGAGAACTTAGAGCTTTCTTCCCTGGTGGGTGACATCACAAGGTTAGTTATTCAAGATGGGGACAGTTCTTCAGTCAAGAAATACTTCAAAACTGTGAAAAAACTGAAGTACTTGTATTTTGGTACAATAATTCCTTTGATTAGCATGTAAAGGCTGCTCTTGTTAACCAGCGTATTTTCAACCAAGGTGTTAACACTTACATACATTAGTATGCTTTCACTTCCAGCACAATTAGATCGTGTATACACAGGAGATAGCTACGCCACACACCATAGACATTACTGTCATATATTGCTACACTTCACAGTGAAAATATAAATGCAGATCAAGGCTTCGTGCCTGTAAGCACCAAGTGTTGTGAATACAAGCATAAGAAATAATAGTCCTCTGTATTCCTTTAATAGAGGTTGATGACCAACTTGCTTTCCTGCTTCCTGCTTTGTCGATACGGCACCAATCCTTCTCCAAGGAAAGCACAGTATCCGTTTCCTAGACTAACTTCAATATTCATTCACTGTGTCTGCCATCTCGCATATGTTCTTCCCGCAGTATTATATCATCCAGATAATTTCCTGCCTTTTCTGAGTTTTACTTCTTCATGATAGATATAGCTCTTTTGAGTAGATAGTTTTTTCACAAATATCTTTAAAACTCTGCCTTGCAATCAGTTTGTTTTATTAAGAGAACTCAGCAGTTTGTTCTATTGACAGAGAAATCAAGCAATACGTGTTTCCACCCTTCTACAGAACTAGCTGGGTCTCTAAGAACTGGGCACACCCCACCTCTTGGCTGCATACTCCGTGGCTGGCATTGGCACTTACCCACCACTGCAAAACCCAGGTGTTGCTCAGCCTCTACCAAGAGCTCTTTTCCTTTAAATTCCCCAGGCACAAACAGTCCAATATAGGTGAGAAAGTGCCAGATGAAAACAAGAAATATGCATCTCTTTGCTAGCATGGCATGGCATTTGGCAAGAATTAAAGACAAACAGTTCTAGTATTAATTCCTTCCAGCAACTCACTCCCAGTTGTTATGCAAGCCATGACCTGGTATTTGAGTCATACTATAAACAGCAAATTGCAACGCCTCCATGGGCAGCTGTCAAAAGCCCCCAAAACCACACTAACTTGAGCATCTTAGAATTCTGAACTGGTCAGGCATCAGAACAGTCCCAAGCAACCCTCACTAGATCATGCCACAGAGCTGTGTAATGCACCCTGTTCAGTGCAAATGTCCGAGGCAGCAGGCAGGAAGGTTACAGCTGGAACAACAGGGGCTGCTGTAGGCAGGATCTGCAGAGTGCGGCGAGAAGGGAGGAGGAAGCTCACAGAATACCAGCCTCCCTTGCTCCTGTAGCCATCAGTTCCTCAGTCCTGGGGTCACAATCAAGTTAATGAATTTGTGAATCAGAAATAAAGCTCTGTGAATGGATTACACTGAACAGTTGCAGTTACAGCTGCAGAACTGATACTGCAGCACACCATGTGTTGGGATCTCTGGCTCAGGCTCCAAAACCTCACACTTTTTATTTTTGAGCTGTTCCAAGTCACCATCAAATATTTAATTAACGTGTTCCAAAGATTAACCACATGTGTATTGATGCTGCAGCTGATACCTATTACACTAATACCTAAGAATTCACCCTTAGTCACTGATCAGTACCACACACTTGCAATGTATTTATTAGTGGGAAAAATAACTGCTATTGGAGGTGCATCTCTGCTGCTGATTTTCTGCCTGCTGTGCCCTAAAGCATTTGTGCATCGACTGGAGTGATATGGTTGGAGATTACGGAAGTCCACGTGCACTTGCAGTATTAACAAGCCACACACGTGTAGAATGGAAAGAGATCAATCGTAACCATGTAATGCTGCTAATCTTCAATCCCACCAAGAATTTCTCTCTCCTCCCTTTCCTCTCTGGGACATATTCATGATAGCTGAATGCTAGAAAACTGGGCAGATCTGTTAAAAAGATACTTTAGGCCTCTCCTCAGTCTTCATAATCCTGGCCTGCTCTACAAGCCAGGAGAGCTGCTCTATTTCCAAGGCTGTACTGATGCTTCAATAAGAGCAAGTATGAGACCACATGCACTGCAGCTCAGCCTGTACCAGCCCACTGGGAAAATCAAGACGATATCAGGCAATTCCACTTTCACGGCTGTGATTTATTCCAGGTGGGATAAAACTGCCATACGTAGCCAATCTCTATGCAGCCTTCTCATTGCAGCAATGTTGGAGCAATGCTGTCGCTTCCATTTTACTCGGATCATAAGGCCTCATCTTTGTATTCTCAATTCTGCCTGCTGAAGCCCAATGAGTGTTTGCTCTTGTTGAATGCCAAGCACAAAGCAACAGACAAAATGACCCTTCTGACCTGCTGCCTGCATTCACTGCCTTTGCAGTTGTTTGCATTGAGGAGTTTCATTATTTTCAGTTCAGTAAAGTACTGTCAAGCTTGGGTGAACAGAAACAGTTTGGGTGACCATAAGAGCTCACAACGTATGTCAATTGACACTAATATCTTTTCAGACTCATGCATCTGAGGTATTTTGGATAGTAATTTTTTACATATGCCATGGGTCAAGTGACATACCAAGTGGCCAAATACCCAGGCTTGTTACACTGACTTTAAGAGTAGGATAAAATCTTGCCCAAGGCATCTGCAGTTGCCAGAGATCCACATTCACTAATGGATATATACAACTACAAACCTGGCTATTAAAATTTTAACCTCTCCCCCAACTCCTGAAAGCTTCTAAAGCTTTCCTCACCACCTTGAATGGAGACAATTACTACATCCAGAGGGCCAGAAACATTCATTCTTTCTTCTGGCTGCTATGGAACTCCAACTATTTGCTCACTCTTCAATGGCAAGACAGAGTAAGATAAAACTTATGTCAACTCCTATGTTGTGCTCTCAACATCCTGAACAACCTGTCCAGAAGAGTCCAAACAGCAGGATATCGCAACAAACAGTGAGGAAGAATTGAGAAGGGATACCATAAGCATTTCCATTCTTTGAAATAAGCAGTCCTACAATAATGGTGGATTTCAGCATAGCAGAGAAGAAAAAACAGCCCAGTAACTTGCTAAGTTCACCAAGTGATTGTTCTCATTGAGACTCATGCACGGCAGAATTTCCTTTACAGTGTCTCAACCTTTCCAAGAACAGAGTCCTTGCACTTGAAGAGCTCAGGAGCAACCCAGGGAAAGGTTTTAAACAATAAAAACTAAAAAACTAATTTCATTTTTCATCCTACAAAACCCTTCATTTTTTGGCTTCGCAAAGCAGCCATAATAATTGCATTGTCATTGTGAAACCTTTTCATAGCAACCTTCCATAACAAGAAATGGAAAATCTGTGAGAAGTTGACAGTGAGATAGAAGTAAAATAATTACCGCACCTCCAGAGAGGAAAACTGGATCTGGATGATCTCAGCAGTTGAGAAAGTCAGAGATGCAGAGCATTATACACTTGAATGAACTCACATTTGCCAGGCTATTTTGTCTGCACAGCCCAGAGAACCCAGACACCAATGCCAGTAAAAAAAATGGAGGATGAGGCTCTCTGGCTAAAGACCCTTTTTTTTTTTTTTTTCTTAAAAAAAAATCTGGAAATCTGGAAAAATCTATGTTCTAAAATGAGCCAAGTGTAGAGGATTCATCACGTTTTACTTTTGGAAACACTGCTATTGAATATTTTAGATCCCTTTGAGAGTTCAAGGCATAAGTAAAGAAAAAATTCAGTCATGTTGTCCCATGAAGAACAGTTTAAAGTATTTTTACAGTGCTAGGCCAAATTTTTCCCAGTGTGTGTATCAGACAATGAGAATACTTTGGCTTGCCTTTGCCTATGCACCAAGGCAGTTCTAAGTACTTGCAAGCTCAAGCTTGTACACACCCATCTGTCAGCACTAAGCCTGCTTTGATCATTACTTCTCCTGTCCACTGCACCCGGTCTGTCTTGCAGAAGTAACCTGCAAAAATCTCTTTCCAATCAGCAGTAAAAGCAGGGCAGATGAAGATAAGGGAGAATGCTGTCAGTTCAGGCAAGAAATGTAAATGTTTCAAACTGGGAAGAAGTCACTGCATCCCAAGCTGTATGTTGTTTGTGTGTGCCTGGCATTGGTAATGGGCCTGAGAGGCAGCTTGGTTGTCTATGATTTAGCTGTAAGTCAAGGAAGGACACAAAGCTTTCTTCTGAGTCATTAAGGGTTAGCTACCAGTTTCATAGCCTGCCAGATGCTCCCTTCGGCTCACCTCAAAACCAGTTCTTTCCTACAAAGTGTAATACAGACTGAAAATGGTTCCAAGAAAACAGCCATGTGCTTGTGGAATATATCGAATTAGAAAAGCTGTGTTTCTCAGGCTCTCAGCTATGGACCAGACCAGGCTGGACTGTCCACTGACTTACAGGGTGTCTCATTCCTTATGTCCTCTCAGTCCTTGCTGTTTAACCATGGTCTCCAAATCACACATACTAAAGCTCAGGTGAGTCACAACATCAAGAAAAACAAGATTAAGTTTGTTGTATCCCATCTGCTCCATGCACAGAAAACCAGTTGCACAGCCCCAGGACAGTGAAAGCTGTAGAATGTCATGGAAAGCAGCCAACTTCCTTTTTGCTGTGTTCTCCATCTACCGTCTTGCCTTCACTGCAAATTGATATTAACATCATTTTATTACTTTTTTTCTCATCTGCGCTGCGTGCTGGTTTTTAGGAAAATCTCACCCCAACAATCTTTCCTACAAACAGAAGTTCACTTTAGTTCACACTTCCTAGGACAGCGTTGACAGATCAGAAAAGTAGTATGTTGCTTCATGTCTTGACAACACTATAATAATAATAATAATACTTAATACTCTTCTCCCAAATATTGTGCAGAAGCCCTGTGTTCTAAAAAAAAAAGGTTTCCATATATTTGATCTAAATCACGCAGGATTAAATGAATTCCAGATACTTCCAGTTCAAACTGGGAAAATTCATTTCTGATTTGTTAATTGGCTATGGTCATACATCCACATAGAAAAACATCTGTGTCTTCTGTTTCTTAAAATTAAATAGCTTCCAATTACATAACTCTAGGACCTCTTCCTTGGGTAAATAATTTTAGCTTTGGACAGCTCTTTCCTTTCATAGATCTGTTCTTTTTTTTGAAATCTTCAAGAAACTGTATCTCCATTTAGATGCTATCACCAAGTAAGCAACTTCTAATTAAGGCAACATTAATGCTGTCTGTATTACACATTTTTATACCCTGATCATTTTCATGCCAGCAGCTGCAGTACAGCTCTTTATATGGATTATTATTCTCCTACCAGTAGTTCAAACCACACACAAGACTGGTTTGGTTCCATTTTAACTCCATGCAATCCTTATTTTAAATAACAGCATTTGTGCTTCTACTTCCAAGGATCCCAGGTTTTGTAGGTAACATCCACTTGAACAACAACTAGGAAAAGGAGGATTGAAAAACAATCTGAATTTCTCCACAACCTTTTCTATATCACATAAGCCCATGTGGATCATCTCATCTTTGATTTATTGCTGAAGCCCTTTTCTTCCATTTCCTACAAATCAATGAAAGGGATATGAGGATATATGATTTCAGGAGACATGAATTTTCCTATAAATTCCACTGATAATCTGCATTACTGCAGGAAAATTTGCTTGTTTAGGGAGACCTAAACATAAGTGAAAGCAATGTTTCCAGTGAGTCCTAACTGTGGTAAACCATAAATGTCCATGGTGGGTTTGAATCAATAACTAATTCCATTTTGTGAAGAGAGGATCTGTAGAGACTGTAAGCCTAATCCAAAATTTTGAAACAGGACCACTAGAGGCAGGCTCTTAAATCTCTACGAAGGGGCTGGTGTTCTCAACTGTTCATTTCACAGCTTGCTTTTAGGACCCCTATTTTCAAACTGGGGTCAGGACTCATAAAATGTTTAGGTTTTAAATGTGATGTGCAGCATTCACCAGAAACAGTGTTCTTCTCCACTCCTGAGATGTCAGAAATGTAAATGTTCCTTTTGAGCTCAAGGGATTCTCAATGCTGTTTGCAAGGTCTGAACTTGCTTATAAGTCAGCACCTTCTGGATCAGGTAAAGGAAGCAAGCTGAAGCTCTTCAGTTACTGAAACACTGAGGCCCTCACCTTCCCAAACACTTGCTACACCTTTCCAACAGGAAAGGATCATCAGCTGTCATGTTAAAAGCAAACAGAAATTACTTCATGATGTGAAAAAACTCCACACTTTTAAGACTGTTTATATGTAGGCAACTCACTTCTGCAACTGGTTTCACATACGCACCAGCTTGTTTTACTACTTATTTTCCCAGGGAGCAGCAGAAACATTTAAAATCCACAATGTTTGAAGAATGGTATTCTCTCAGACAGGAACTCTATGAAACCAGTTTTACCATTCTGCCTTTTCAAAGGTAAGTAAGTATGTATTGGGTGTTGTCTGAAGTTCTGGTTCTTGTGAGGAGAACACAGGAAAGGGGACACATTTGTGCATCTGCACCACAAAATTCCAGAGTTTAGGAGAATAGTTCACATGTATTAAACTGACAGAGAAAACTGATGTTTAAATTTCACTCAAATGAAGAGGCTGCATATTAATAACTTTGAATTGGTGCTTGCTAGGAAAGGCCACAAGCAGGTCAACAGACCACTGACAGCACTGGCGGGCATCTTTCCTCTTAATCTTACCCAAAATTCACTGAATATGATTATTTTTTCATTTTTAGTTGTGTTCTAAATTGGACTTCTCAACTGAAGTCTCCCCCCAAGACTCCCTGACAGAACCACACACAAGTGCAGATAGCATCCTTCGACCTCCTCCTCCCCAGACAGAGCAATTTGCCTTTTAAATGAGTCAGTTTTAGCTACAGACAGTGTGAACTCTTCCATGGGCAGGCTTGGGAAGGAAGGGAACATGGCAGAAAGGCGCTTCCCTGGCCAGATGCTTTTATGGTCCCACTTGCATCACCACACTCATTTTATTTCAAATTAGAAGAACAATTCATAAGATGTTCTTGTAAGTATCCTTTACACCTCAGAAACTTTGCTCTAGTTTATACACCACACTTTTGGCAGCAGAGACAAAAGCCAAATTAGAGAAAGCAGGAAAGATACACATATGGAAACTGAGGTACTTTATGGCTTTGGGAAGAACAGAGATGTCGTAAATAAGAAACAGAGAAGAAACAAAATGGGAGAACTGGACCAAGCTTTTAAGTGAACAATGATATGAAAAGACAGAGCAGAGACAAGCTGTATCATAGCTGTTGCACCTCCAACTTTTCCCCAAGGATGATTGTGCCTCCCTGAACTGCTATAATGGAACAGCAAACACAAAGAATGGAAGGCACCTACATCCTGTGACAGCGGAGGCACATAAATTACACAGAAAGGTGTGAGTGCTCTGGAAGCATTATGAACCTTCATAAAACAGGTCTACATAATGCCACAAAAATTAATGAAATGAACTAGTAAAACTAGCATCAAACAGGGCTCCAGGTACAAGGTTTGAGACACTGACTTATCCAATTCAATTTAATATGAAACAAAGGATTCAGTTCTGGAATCTCATAGTTTGACAGATGCAAACAGCAGCTAATTCCCCATTGCTCATAATCATGCAAAAAAATTCCACTGCTGCTCTGAGCTTTTGAACTGTAGTTTTTGTACCTGTGTGGGAGACAATCCTAGGAAGGGCTGAACACCTTTAGGTTGCGTTGTCTTCAGATGAATCAATAAATTAACTTTTGATACACTGTACAAATTTGTTGTACTGTCATAATAAAAAACATATCATAATTCAATATCATAATATGTGAGAGGAGTGAGTGAACTTACATTTGTGTATTTGGTATTGTCAGAGCTTGATAGAAAAATTATGCTATAAAATTAGCTTTCCACTGAAGGATGTTCCAAAATTTCTTTAAAGACAGCTGGCAGCTTTTAAAGCTGGTATGGATCATGTTGAAATAGACTTTTTTCTGAGCATTTTCTTGTGATGCTCCAATATCCCCATGTAAAGAAGCCAGAATTTGCTTTAAACTGTTAGAGCACGGATTATTACAGTCCCTGCAAAGAGCTCTTCTGACTATACCATGAATGAAAGCACAATCCCAACTCAAACAGAAGTGACTCTCACCTCAGTGTGCCACTGTGTGTTCTCAGGAGTACTCTCTTCTGTTTCTCCAGCAGTCCTTCTCACAGCACTTCCTTGGCACTCCTGTGCAGAGGAACAGGACGAAATTTTAAAAAGTCAATTTGACATTTGGAAAACAAGGAATCATCAATTCAGTTGCTTTCAGTCCACCTGCCCATGGGGAAACAATGATTTCTTGATTTAACTGAAAACTCTTCATAGAAAATAGGGTTAAAGGAGCATCACTCTGGTTGCAGAATGAGGCTCTCAAGCTCTAGGAATCACCAGAATTAAGGTGACATGTGTGACACTATGTATTCCAGCACAGTCTTTAACTACAGAGCATAAGTGGGTTTTCACAAGTTCCTCGCTTCACTCAACACAGGAATGGACAAAACTCATTTAAGACTTGAGTTTATTATCATCTTTGTTTGGGTTACAGAGAAGAGGGAACAAGCAACTGAGTTAGGCACCAAAAGTGCCCTGTGTCCACGGAGAACTGAGGGCACGCTGGTGGGGAATTGCACAGCCCATGCCCCCTTGCCAGCAGCCAGACATAACCTATGGCTTCATCTGGGTACCACTATGGATTTCTAGGAGGAAAGAAGTTTCTGCAGTTTCTCAGGAACAGAACTCAGTTCCTCACTTCTTCTGCATGCCTTTGAGGTTAACTGGTCTTTCTTTAAGGTTCCTATCCCCCCACTCTTTCCATATCCATGTATCCAACCTGTTGTCATCTGGAGATATGTTCCTGCCATCTCTCATGTTTGTCCCGCTCATCAGACACCAGTCATACAAACTAGGAGGCACCAGGGGTATGTAAATGTCAAGTTCCCAGTCAAAAACTGCAAAGAAGGCAACAAGTGGCAGAATGTCTTCAGCTCTGGGAGGACATACCCCCTCTCAGTTCAATGCAAGGTCCTCACTGAAACTTTGGAAATAACAAACATTCAGGTTTAACATGAGTGGTATCACTGGAGGGAGAGGAATTTGTCATAATGAAGAGCGTTCTGCTACCTTTGTGACAGATGAATACAGTGGTGTATCTTCTCATTTGCAACATGAGACATGAAAACCTTGAAATAATATTTCAATTGCAAGCATCATCAAGCCCCAGCTTCTCTGAAGTCCGATTCACTTCCACAGTAAGAATTGCTGTTAGCGCAGTAGAGACCCCATTGACTTTAGCTGAATTCAGCCTCAACATAAGACAGAGGAGTAAATCTCTCCCCCCAGAGAAAGGAACAGTATAAATAAAAGGGAAACCAAATGAGAGAAACTGCAGAAGGGAAAGTATGAAAAGAAAAAAAAAACCACAATTAGACTGCGATTAGTCATTAGGGGGTGCTCAGAACTGCTACTTGTCTCTGTTTGAAAAACACTGAACCGTTTGTTTCAGTCTTCAGTGATTATCTGTAACATGTAACAGCAAAAGCACACGTCATGGCCACAGGGAGTGTGGGATATGGTAGTGCAGATGGATACTGAGGCTTGTAGCTGAGTAGCTCCTTCTTTCATCACAAGGAAAGGCAAAGTAAGTACTCAGCACAAGTAGTTTTGCTCCATTCCCTGTATTCTTCATGTATGACTACACCAGGAAGCAGCTGTCACTTATTTTCCCTTGTGATCCTACAATCGTTTTTCACCACAGGCTTTTTATATCTAGAAGTGTCTCCAAAGTGGGTCCTCACAATTCATAAAGAGAGGAGATGCAGTGCTGAGTAAAAAGTTGCTGACTCCTCTGCTCTTCCCACCTTAGACTGCACAAAGCATACCAGATCTGCAATTAATGGAGCTCAGGGATAAACTGATTGCAAACACATCGTTCAGAGGCATTATTGGATTTTTAAAGCTTAGTCTTTTGCTAATTCAGGAACACAAATAACTAATTGTACTGTGTCTAGCTCAGATTACATCTGAGAATGGATCTTGGGGCAATTGGGAAAGAACGCTGCCTTTGCTTTTATTGTGGGAAGCATTCCCTAAGCATAATGCCGTTGGAAATGGCTGAAGGGGATTGCATCTGGTTAGGGAGGAAGTTACAAGCATAATAATTAGCATCGAATTAGCTGCTGTCTCATCCTGAGCCAGGCAAGTCCATCACATTCCTTTTCCCAGCTGCCCTCTGGTGGAAGGTTCTGCAGAGCAGCCCCGAGCAGGAAAATCTTGGTGCTCTTTGTGTATGGTCAACTTGCGACTTAAGCCAGGAAGAATCAATTAGGATCAACAAACCCTGAGCATATGCCCCCTGCCCAGAGGCAGGAGAGCTTTGTGAGACTGGGCTAGAGTGATTGACACCCCTCTAGCATAGCAGCTCTCTTTATGTGATCACCAGGTTTCTGACAAGTGGGTTTCAGCACTTGCTGTATTTATGTCCAGTACTTCTAAAACTGACCAGGATCATGTTTGCAATGCCCTAAAGTAAAGTCTCCATGGCACTCAGAAACGGGCTCTCTAGTTGTAATTACTATAATAATTTAACAGAATTTTTTTTACTGCCTTCTCTCTGAGTTTGGCTACATGCTGGTACTATTTCATTTCCAGAGAGACCAATGAAATCTTCGACTGAGCAGCTCCATGCTTGTGCCCTACACTCGAGTCACTCACCAGTCCATCCCCAGCTTCTGCACACAGGTGATGGTTGTGGGGTCATGTCAAAGGAAGACCACAGAAACTCAATCCACAGCAGAGGAAACGACAAAAACCAGGATAGAAACCCTGTCCAGGGGCACTCCAGGTCTGCAGGCATAAGTCACAGCCACACAAGGTGAAGGGATGAGCGTTCAGGACGGCAAGGACAGGTAAGCAAGCAACAGGCTCAAACTTGGCACACAAACATTTGAGGGGCTGGGCTGTGTGGGGCAGTAAGTATTTTTCTGTCTCCTCATTTTATGATTCTACACATTTTCACTCCACTAGAAACATGAGAGAAAAACACCAACAACACCTCCCTGCCCCTCCTTTCCCCCTCCACCAAAGGAAAAAAGAGCCAAGACCAAGCGAGACAGAGGAAAAGACCCAGCAGTGAGGGGACAGCTCAAATGGCACTCAGCATGGCAGGAGGAATCACAGACTCACTGTGAGAAGGGATCCTTCAGTGGGATCTCCCTGCTCCAAGTCCCCTGCCCACCATCACATCATGCTGGAACCAGGATGAATCCTGGTGCACACTCCCAGGGTGGACCCAGCCAGAGCAGCCCTTTGGCAGGGTCTGCCCTGCCCCTCTCCCTCCCTGGAGAAATGCCCAGGAGATTGGTGGGAACTAGATGCCTTGTTTTTGCTGTGCAAACAAAAGGAAAAAAATGTGACACTTTGTTGGCCTGTCTCAGGATGTGGCTGCAATCTCGGTTCTTTAAGTGCTGTAGATGGTAGAGCATTGTAAGCCTGTGGCTGTGGGAATGGTCTTGGGGTGCTCAGTGAGGAGCTGTCGCTGTAGCATCCTACCACGGGGCTGCCAGAGGTGCTGTACTCCTGGAGAAACTACTGGGGCCAAGACCTGGACCAGGTTTTAGCACCTGTGGCTTTGCAGCAGCAGGGATAGAAGCTTGGGCCAGAGTTTTACCCAGGGAATGAGATTTGCATCTGTCAATACGATCTCATACCCATTATTCCTCCTGCTCAGCCAAGGGACAGGTTGTTGGAAGACTCCAGTATGTCCCTTATCATATGTGCATCTTAGAAATGGGGCGTTATGCTGTATGTGTTTATTGGGGGACGGAAGGACTGCCAGAATAAAGAGGCAGGTCAGTGTTTAGTTTGGAAGATGGAGAGCCCGGTTTGCACTGCTGTCATCAGTCACCAGCAGCACCACAGCTCCTGTCCTGTGTCCTGGTGGTGTCCTGTCCCCCTGCACCACCACAAAGCCCTGAACTATGCTGGGAACTGGGGTCTTAAAACTTGCTTATATACCTGCACCAAAAATGTATAGAAGTAGCACCACATCTCCTCCCTTTATGAATGGTATGGAGCCACTTTGGCATTGAGACATAAAATGCTTACAGTGAAAAACTATTGAGGATCACCAGTAAAAAGTAACACTGTCCTTATGTGTTCACACAGTCCGTATAACTGGATGGGTGGAGCCATGTGAAGCTGAGGCATGGCTTGGGAAGTGGGAGAGTGAGATGTGGGCTGCAGCACCCTCTGTACTGTTGGCCACTCTCCAGCCACTTCCCACCATACACATTTATGTGCATGATTAGTGTTCTTGCAGCCTTCGAATGCAGGAGGGATAACGAGCTCAAAACTCTGCATTAGATCACAATCTCTTCCATGACTCCCCCAATCACACACCCAACATCCCTGGGTGACCTGACTGCCCTTCCTGCACAGACAGAGCTGATAACACTCACCCAGAGCCTCTTCCCTTGCCGGAACCACTTGTGTCACCTGTGTTCTGGATCAGTAGGGACACTCCCTGCACTTGCCCTGATTCGTTTTGACAGAGGGGGACAGCAAATTCCAAGCCATATTCTTGGGGCCTTCTCTCAACTGAACACGAGCACGAGCAGTTCCACACTGACCTGGCCCCTCCACCCAACAGCACTGGTGCTTAACTGTCTCTGGATCTTTAACCATTCCCTGGATCTTTAACCATTCCCTGGGTGATTCCACACTCACCTCCCCAAACACATGGAGTCTGGCTGGGGCTGCGGGTAGGGCTTTGTTTTCTTGCCCATGTGGTTTACAGAGCTGCTTTTCTTTGCTCCTTTGCATTTGCAGGCACTGGGCATCCTTGGGGTTACGAGCGGTGTGGGAGTTTCAATGAGAAGGATTTATTGTAGAGATAAAAGGATCCTGTTTGACATCACAGACTCTGATGATGATTTTCAGCAGTATTTTTTCATGATTGAAGTTGTACTTGGACACTTTTCATGCAGAATGGATTTCTAGTCCATTACTTTCATAAAGGATTTCAATAAATCTCTCTTGAGATTTAAAACACAAATGTGAGTTTATCAATGAAGACGTAAATCCTATATTTGTCTGCCATGCCTTCTACCAGACTAGAGGTGGGATGAGGATGTCAGATTTGGTACTTTAAAAAGCTTTACAACTACACTGTGAGGTGATAAAGGCACTTAGTGGTTTGTATTATTTCAGTTTTTCATATTGGTATGATGTGGAAAAGGTTCAGGTAAGCTGTACCTAGGCATTGACACAAGCCTTTTTAAATCTACACACAATTCTGTAACATAGCAATAAAATTCCCAGATACATAAAGCCTTTAGACCACAAACAAGGCAAGAGCACCAAGAAAGGAAAGCATATTTTTCACCACATGTTTTCAGCAGAATCAAAGGGCATGACTCAGTTTCCCTTCAGTCCTTGGGAGCACAAAGGACCCTGGTTTGCAAGTTGAGCAATAAAACGGCCTCCAGTCCCACACTCACAGCACCACCACAATGAGCCCTTCATTAGTCCCCACTTCCCGTCAAACTGTTAAAGGGAACACAGGTTTACCAAACAGCTAATCCTTGATAATGAAATGTTTCCAACAAAGCTGCCTTTCCAGGGAGTCTGGGCGCTTTCACATTAGCAGGAACTGAATAGACAAAGTGGTTCAGGAAACATGCCAAACAGTAGCTCATGCTTTGAAACACAAAGACCTGCAGTCTTCAGGGAGCTAAAGAAAAATTACAGTAGTGTTTTGAGTTGTTTCTTGTCGTCATAATTACTTTCTTCTTCACTTTCTTTCGTATTATTTAATGAATAGTCTTCCAGCTACAGAATACATACACACTTGTCCCTTAAATTTCATTTGCAAATACAAATCAGTTTCTGCAGCACCTTATCCCACTCTCCATGTGAGCCAGGTTCCCTCTTTTTGCTGTGGGCCTCTTCTGGACATATGCCACTTTTCTTACTATCAGTCCCTATGCAACTGTAACACCATTGACTGCCACCCCTTCATTTCTTCAGGGTTTTGTTCTAATTTGGTCTTTAACAAGCCAACAATTGGATCTTTTCCTTCTGGGGTCTATTTTAAGGTGGCCTTGTTTAGTCAGATGCAATTAGGCATTTAAGATCCAAGATAAGTATTTTTCCTTTAGAATTGTAATAGCAATGCATATTTGGATTTAGGTAAAGAATGTCAGGATTAACATCAAAGCATGAAATATAAGGGTTATGGAAACAGCTTTTCTTTTTTGACAGAAGGTCATGGCAAAACAAGTTCAGGGCAGCTGAAGAACCAGTTCACAAGGATAGAGGAGATGTAGGGCAGACTAGTCTGAGTATGGAAGCACAAGCTGTGTATAATCCTGAGTGCACAGTGGAACCCTGGGAGGGACTGTGCCACCCTTGGTCACCTTTTCTGCAACAGGAGGAGAGCACAGCTTGTGTGTGTTGTACCATCTCATAAAAGACAGCAACGTGCAGGAAGCAGTACCAGCCATTCCTGACTTACCCATCTATCCTTTTATTTTTTCTCTCCATGGGAATATGAAGGTGCTGTTGGCTTCACTGGGAGCACCTGCCCCTCATTCTTGTGTGCTTGGTGGGGCAGAGAAAGGGAGCTTGTTGGAAAGAAGATAACTTGTCTAACTCAGCACTGAAAACCCTTGAGACAGAACTAGGCTGACACCTGATGGTTCAAGTTCAAGTCAGAGGATGATTATGATACTGCTCATGTTGGTTGCTGATGGACAACTCCACTTCCCATGGCAGTCACTTTAAAGAAGGGGCTTTTATGTCGACACCCATCTGGGTCTAACCAGTTTATATTCCAGCAGAATTAGGCAGATCACGAGTTGAGCTCCCGAAGTCCCTGGCTGTGCTGCTGGAGGAGCTCCCTCTAACGCCTGGGTGCCAGCAGCCAGCAGAGGGCAAGCTGCCCCCACTCCATTTCCTTCAGAAATGTCTGAGCAAATACATTTTTGGACTGAGCTAGGTCTGGGGACGACACTAACCCACTAGTGCTGGGAAAGAAAGATAAACTACACATCAAGTGTCTCTCCAAATCAGGCTTCTGGAATAACTATTTCAACCAAAATACTCCATTATCTTTCAAAAAAACATTCTTGTGAGACAAAGGTAACAAACCTCATTTCTTATTTTCTAAACTAAGTTGCAAGGTCTTGCAGTGAAAAGGTGCTGATGAAACCTGCTTGAAGCTACAGGTGCTGGAGGTCTGTGATATCTGTATGATGCACAAGAGGATTTTGTGCTGTGTGACCAGCCGTAACATGGTGCTAGTGAGGACCTGAGGCTTTGCCAGAAGCACAGCTACTTTTCCAAGAAAGCTCCAGCTTGTGGGGTCGGTGACTCAGGTGAGAGCCTGCTTTTATAGCAGTTTGTTGACCTCTGGGCAGAATTGGACCCAGTGCCTTGCTGAATATTTCCCAGCCAGCCTGTAGGTGTGTAGAGGCACAGTCTGTCAGCTCAGTCCCCACAGCAACACGGGGCTGCCATCTCTGGGTGACACAGAGTGCCTGGGGGTTGCACCACGCTGGCATCCAACCCGCTGCTTTGGAGGTTCTCAGCTGTTTTGTATCATGTCCATCTCTGAGAGGGTCAGCCTTACCAGCAACCACAAATGCATGTCTGCTTCCCCTTAGCCCATCCTTCTTTTTCCCAGAGCCTTGTCGACTCCTCAGGTGAGTCTCACAAACTCAGCTGAGGTGCAGAGGAGCTGCTGGGCCCTCTCCTTGTTGCCTCCTTCTGCAAAGTGCTTGGGACCCACGTGCTGGAAACCAGCCAGCGCTTTTCAGCTCTAAATCCCTTTCACTCCCACCCATGACCAGCATTTGGAAATAGTGAAAATTCTCTACTTTGTGACAGAGATGTACAAAATTGCATTAGTGCTTTGACTGAAAATACAGCAGAGAGAAAATCGGGTAGCTCAGGCTGCTTGAGAACAACCCACATTCCAACCAAGATGAGTATATCCTTGCCTTAAAAGTCCAAGGCAAATAAGTGAGACTTGGGTCTCAATTCTTCTACAAGATTTTCTATTTACGGGGGGAGCATATAAATCACTTTGAAGATGTAGGGACTATGTCTGAGCAAAGAATGTAAAATAAGGCTTGCTGTCAGAGCAGTGTGATTTCTACAGCCCTCATAGCTATCTGAAGTTGACCATTTGCCATACTGGAGCCCTCTCTCCTTTGTTTATTTGTCACAGTAAAGTAATTGAACCAAAGAAGTTATATCATTTTCTCGCTTGGACTAAATGAATGGATAATCCTCATTTGCATTTGGCAGGCTAACACAAACCATTCACAAGTCTTGACAGATATTGCATATAATGGTCTCTGTTTTGTTCAGCTCCACTGTCCAAATGTTGAAAGCGTCTCTACACATTACACTCTTTTACTGAAAGACAAAAGCTAAACTGTAATTGAAGTTTCACATCTATGCAGCATCTCTGTGCTCTGCTAAACAACAGCTTGTTCCCCAAGAGACAGAACTGATGAAGCCTGGTTTCCTACAGACTTTTGCCCCCTAATATATCCTTTCTCACTACATTAGCTCTGTTCCCACCCATAAATGCTGACTGACCAGTTGGGGCTTGTCAATAAAAACACACATTTGGAGAGTTCCCTTGGTAAGAGCACTAATTTGAATATTCCTGGATTACTTAACTGCCAGTTTTCACAAAACTTGCAGAAAGCTTCGATACTCTTCTACCTCTCTTTTAAGTTTGGTTAAAAACTGTCAATAATTTCAAAAGGTATATACAGTGAGACAGACAGACATAGACCTCTCAGCTGCCTCATTTCATCGGGAATTAAGCTAAAAACTTACTAAAAAGTGATTCTTCAAGTTGTTCAGAACTGTAAAAGATGGTCCTTTACCATTCCAGTAGTCACTGTTAACTCTGATACTGGGTGTGGTTGCATTCCCCCACTGCCCATTTTGAGATAGGCAGGACTCCCAATAACCCATTCCTTTCACAGATGTGATGGCAGCAGAGGTTAAGTTTCCATGGATTTGGATACACATAAGGACAGAAACACGTCCATACCCTCCAGGGATGCAGATTTTGAGAAAAATTATTCCAATCCCACGTGGGAAAAGAAAATCCTACTAAACTCTGAGCACTCAAACACTTTCAGTAAGTGTTAATAAATGACTGGGAAGTTTGGCACAGCAGAAATTGGTGTATAATGATCTGTGTTGTGAAGGCTGGGCAGTGGCCATTTCCAATACATAATACTTTAATCTAGGTGTTGGAGGGAGAGAGCACTCCATTCTTAGGGATTCTCTTTGTCAAATTATTGAGGGAGTTAGCTTTATACACCTTCATATTTTTTCTGCAGTGTCTACTGCAAGACCTCAGTCTGAATTTATTTTTTACACAGATATGCTGCAGACATCAGCATGTAATGAAGAAATATCAACAAGGTATAAGAAGTATGAGTGTGCACCAGATACAGGCTTATTGCAGCAGAACCTTCCAGGTCAGTGCTGCAAAGTGGTGACATCAAATGGTAACGACAAGTCTCAACTACCAATGAAATAGACCTAGGGCTTATGAATTACTTTCTATCCTTCAAAATATTTTCATCTGGATGGTGACGATTAAGCTTTGTTTCCTGATGTATCTCCTGCTGTACACTAAACCGGAAGTCTTTAATGGACTGTAAATCTGTGTTTGGAAAGCAGATTCCCCATTCTCTTTGCAACATAGCCAGGATGAATAATTATACAGATGGTAACTGCAACATTCTTGCTACAAACAAGCAAATATAATATGAAATGTGTGCTTTAGCAATTCATCCTTAAAAGGTTGAGCTCAGGTTTTTATTACTATAATTTGAGGTACCTCCTATACTTTTACATGCTGCCTACGGTACAAAGTCTCAGAAAATGTTTCTCCAGGAAAACCTGGTGAAATTAGTCGTTTAATAGCTTCATATATGTAACTTTAAAAGCAATATATCCTGCAGATTATGGATCTTAATTATGATCCTGAATTTGCAATGAGACACTCTAGTGGCAACTAAGAGTGGGTATGAAATCATTCATCAGTTTCACCTAACCAAGAAATTTCTAGTATTTCATTCCTCACTGCTCTGACTGCAATTCCTCTTCCCTGAATGCAAACCATAGATCAATTTTAGTTTAATTTTAGAGGGAAACTGAAGCTGATAATCTTGAGTCACTGCATCAACAGGTGGAAATTGTAGGATCCACATACAGTGCAGTCACACTCCTCAGCATCCCGACTTGCCATCCAAATTCAAAACTAGTGGACAAATTGTGATTTGAAATCATACTGGATCAGGTAAAGCACCTGATGGGAGCACAAATTCCCGAGGGATCTTTCGCTCTGTCACGTGAAAAGAAGACAGGAACTGAGTCCAAGCAATGAGAAACAAAATACTTTGGTGTCCCAGAGTAGCACAGCACTGAGGGGGTGAGGGATCTTTAAGCCATGAGCTTTGCCCCCAGTGAGGGACACTGCAATGGAAACATGAACAAGTTGCACCTCCCCACTCTTCCTACAAGCCTTAGAGTGAGAAAACCACCACCATAAGCAGGCATTTACCAGGAAGAAAGCATCCTTCTGAGCATCCTAGAGCTCTCTGTGTGGTGCCTAGCACAGCCACAAGCAGACATGTCAACACTGATGTGAAGTGGGGATATTGAAATGCATTTTACTCCCATTCTGAACCAGGAGGACCTCCTGGGCCAGGGTCACCCTGAACAGGAGCTCCTGTTTGCGTAAGTGCCAACAAGGGGGAGCAGGTCACAATTGACTGAAGGAATGCAGAGCAGCAATGTGTGAAGGAAGCAGCTCTACGTTGCCCTCAGGCAAACCCCTTGTCCTCACTGGCCACAAGCCCAGCAGTTTACAAACCAGTTTCTATAGAAAGTGATTCTCTGCCCCAGGCAGGCAAAGAGGACACTGCACAGAAACAGTTGTAGGAAAAAGGAGGCTACAGTGATGCAAGCTCAAATGTCATGCTGTAAACAGGGGCTTACTGCTGAACACATCTGCCTTTTATCTACTGCTTCGAATGGATGCCAAGGAAAAGCCTGAGTCAGTCTAAACTGAGAAGAGCTATAGGAAATAATATTGTGGATTTCTTTCAATCTTTGGGGTCCATTCATTCCTGAAATAAAGGACAGAAAATATATGAGTGTTAGGTTATCTGCATTCAGTTCCTTGTTCTGTCTTAAACTTGCTGAATGACCTTGAGCAAATAATTCACTGTATTCACCCCTCACTCTCCTTTTGCTACCTCACAAAAAGATACTGGAAGACTGAATGCATAGAGAAGGCACTTGGACACCATGGTGATAAGTTCTATACAAAAAAACCCCACAACTCTATACAAAATGTACAGGCGTATTTAAAGGAAAAGATAATGCTGTCCTGACTCTCTACAAACGGTGTGCTTTTCTGACCTTTGAGAAAAGCACATCGTTTATAGAGTGTCAGGACAGAATTATCTTTTGGGTTTTGTTCTTTATCACAGAAAATTGCAAAGCAACAAATGCTTTTTTGTCATTCTCTTTTCCTTCTTTGCAAAGGACATGGTCATCTTCTAAGTGCTTCTAAGTTTACATTGAAAGCTAAATCAAGTTATCAGAAAGTTAAAGGTGAATTTATTACATACCAATGTCATGTTAAAATTAAGTTTGACCAACGAAACAAACTCATTCTCTTGACTGCAGAGCAAATACCTGAGAAATATAATCATTGCATACAACAATTCCACATGTTGAGAGCTGAGAAGCACAAACCACCACTGTACTCTTTCTACAACAGCCTTTCAAGTACCAGAATGAAAGAAAGTTGTAACTGCAGACAAATGAGCCCAGACTCTATCTTTGTTTGCAGAGAATAACCAACACTACACTGCATCAGCTCAGGAGAAAATACTTGGCACAACTTCAGAATGGAAGGCAACAAGGATCTGTAGCATCTTTGTTATCATAATTCAGGTTACAAACACACAAGTCATTATTTAGTGGGCCTTTTTACTAGCACTTAATCGAAGACAGTATCTGGTAATGCAAAACAAGAGCTCATCTCTATCTACTAGAAATATATTTCATTTATAAAGGGAAATGCTGACTTTTGCACTGACAGTTGTCACAGCCCCCTGCCTGGGGGCAAGGATTACAGAAAATGCTTTCTGAGCAGCCCTTTTAAAGGTGAGTACCCAACAGTGTAAGGGTATGTAACAGCATGTGCACAATATACCTGCTACGAAAGTCTGGCCTTACACACAGTTCTGGATGCTGGAGTTTTATTACTTCCAGACAGTAATATATTAAGGTTTTTTTAGGGAGTCCTGTAGTAAAATGAGGTCCATATGAGTTCAGGGACTGTATCTATCTCCAGTATGAACAGAATCATTTGTTCAAACCTACACCACAAGAGACTGAAGTCTGCAGACAGCCACTGACCTTCAGTTGCTCTGAGAATCCACACAGCCCAAAATATCAGCCATTACTTCACGTGTATTTGAGGGAGGGATTTTAAGAAATGCAAAGATAACCTTGTTGTCAAAGTTTTCTTGATCTTTCAAAATTTTATTCAACACTTGTGAATTCCAAAGAATATTGCATTTGCTACACTGAATATAGAAACTTATGCTCTGTACCTGCCACTTGTGGAGGTCAGTCCTATAGTTCTTTAGTCTTAATGACCACACTGACACAGAAGTTTACAAAAAGCCTTTCACAGTTAACCTCTGTGTTCTCCTTCCACATTTACTGCCAGGACAGAAACACATATTTTTTCTCCACTGAAAAAAACATGCTTGAAACAAACGTAGGGTTCTCATGTTCAACATAATACATTCTCAGACATCATTATGATATCTTTTTTTTATCACTTCGAATGTCTGTGCAGCTCGTAGGCATAATCAGAATAATGAAGAATGCAGAAGGGAAAATGTGAGTGCACTATGATTAAATTTTACTTGCCAAACACGTAAGATGGCTTCAGGGGCATTTCACATCTCTTTGGAGATTTTTCATACGGTGTTTCACAAAGAGGTCACAGCTCTTTAACCTTCAGGCTGTCACTGCAGCCCCAAGAGAACTCTGGTTCCCTAAACACTCAATACATCCTAAAGCACAAGTGGAAAGGAGATACAGGACAGATATTCCTGCTACATCAGATAGGTTTGCTGTTGATTTATGTGAGCAGTTTGGTCCCGACATGCTGACTTACTTTGCTCCATCAGCAGCAATAGCTAGAATTCAATATTTCCCTTCAGTATTTCCCTCTAGCACTGCAGTGATTGCTACAGGGTAATGTAGATATAAATGGGACAGGAAGGTTCTGCCAAGCAGAGGAATGGGAACCGTAGGCTCTGGGTTAAGATTTCCTTTGTAGTACCCTGATAATATTCTCTAACCATGGCATAGTATTAGTGCTTCACCTCATCCTTTAATACACCTCTCAGGTGTATTAAAGACAGCTGAAGGACAAACTGGATGTAAATGTCATTGGTTCCAAACTTATTACAAAACCGTGTCTCAGGGATCTCCTTTTAGTAGCAACACAGCCCTTTTACGGACAATAGCTAAAGCACTAACTAGTGCCAGAGGGCTGACAACTAACACCAAAAAGAAAGAACTTCCTGACAAAAAGGATGGCATGTGGAGTCACTCTTCTGCTGTGCCAGGGACAGCTCCCTCTCTGTCAGCTGAGGAACTGTCTCTCCCTTGCCCACTTTCACTTTAACCCCTTAATGACACTTGAACTTTCTCTGGCAGTCAGGTAGGTCCCTTGTGTCACATGCCGTGTTCAGAAAGATGGGGAGCCGACAGGAAACCCCCTTGGCTACAAAAACCCCAGTTAATGTCAGCTTGCTGTATTTCACGTCCCTGTCATCATCTCTCTGGTATGTATTAGTGGACAGGACCAGACTGCTGGCAATGGTCACCGTGCTGGCTGCTAAACTAGCCCTTGGAGACATGGGCTAAGTCATCATCACCTGACAAACCACAGACCACTCTGTGAGATGAACCAAGACAAATCAATGCAAGGTTCTGACCAGGTGTGGCCTAGGTATTGTTCCATCAGCAGAGAATACTGCCATCCACTGCAGGAGCCTTTACTATAAAGCCAGAAGCAGAGAGCAGGTCTGCTCCCCGTGCAGCAGCGGCTCCTCCCTCACTGCTAAGGGCAGGAGAAGAACGGACGCTCACCTTCACTGACTGAGCAACCTCAGCTGTGCTCTGACTTGCATGGCTGACTCTACTCCTATTCAGACAGAAGTGTCTGGTTTGGATGTAGTGATGCCTTAAATACAAGCTGAGAAGAGACAAGCAGGATAAAGCTTGAGAGCTACTGACTTTCAATCTCCTTATTACAAACAGGAAGTTGGACACTGAGTTACTAGCCATCAACTGTGAGCTCAATTCTTCTGCTAATATAGACAGTTTACAACAGAGTGCAGTTTCTGCTCTTTGGAAAGGATTTGAACTGAGCAGTGTCATAGAGATAGGAATACAATTATTCTGTGCCAAATACCTTTCTTTTACCCTTCTGCCTCTTAGCTCCACCTGTCCACTCCCCTCTTTTGAGACCTCTGACCTTGTCTTTTTGACCTGTAATCTCTGCTGTGATTGTTAAAGTTATACTTGTAATCAAAGTAACCAAATCAAACTAACCAAACAATTCCTTCAGTAACTCTTTTGTATCAGTCTACATACCTTGACTCTATTGCTCCTAATAAATTCAAGTGTTTAGACTTGTATATTTATTTCACAGTTCTCTATTGCTGTATTAATGACTGAATACAGCCTTAAGTGGACAATTCACATTTAAAAGGAGAGATTTTGTTATGATTTTTACCAAACTCACTTTAGGGTAGTGGGCAGGTATTGTGCCACACAAACCTCACTGGCCTCCTCTCTTGTGTTAAAGAGGAATTGGGTATGCTCTGAGCAGTGCACACCAGCAAACTGGGGTTTGTGCCATATTTTTACATTTCCATGAGTCTCTCTGTTCATTTACTTTTGCATAGCATGGAATATGAAATCATGGCTCTCCCCTTCTATGCAAGAGGTCAGACAGGTCACCTACAGCTGTGCAAAAAATGTCCTTTGGTCACAGGAAACCAAGGCTTAGTGCAAGCTGCCTGAGTCAAATACAACTAATGCTTCAATTGCCACAGCTTGCAATCATTAAAAGTATCCCAGCTATTAAAAGTACAAAACTGGTATAAACAAAAATCTGGCAGTGAGGAAATGACCTTCTTTCGAAAGACTGTTTTGACATTTGACGACAAACTATTCAGATCCTGAATGGGAACCTCATTTCCAACCCAGCGCTCTGTCCTCTTGAGAGCCTGGAATGGGGGTGGAGGGGAGGTACAGGCGAGAGACTGAAAAGTGACACACAGGGGGAGTATCCTTCCAGAGATAATCAATGGCTTCGCAATGAGCAGCCATCTCTACTGAATATTGATTAGCCAGTGCTGGCAGGCTCTGCTCCAGGGAGGTCAGCACTCCTGCCAGCTGCCTTGTGTGAACACAAAGGGGGCCTCAGCAAAAGGCAAATTGTAAATGGCAGGTTTTATAAGAGAGGCACCATTCAGGCCCTCAGCAGAAGAAAAAAACCCAGAAGTGTAGTCACTGCACGAGCAAGCAGAAAGCAGCAGCAGTCCCGCTAACTTGTTATTACACTGTGCAATTCCAGCTTACCTTAATAAACTTGTTTTAAAGATTATCACTTGCAAATATGCATGATACTATGATTTGCCACACGTTTCTCTTCCCTAAAGATTTCACAGATGTGAAATGGGGTGCTTTCACAGACATCTGCCCTCAGAAGTTTTGCCCAGTGTTACACCTCAGTACATGCCAGGTATGAGTACACATTTCAAGGTGATACCATAAGCTGGCCTAGGCCAGCTCTGAGCACATCTCATGCACTCGAAGCATAACAGCTGTGTGTTAGTACTCCATCCCTCTCACAGCACAATCTGTTCTTACTGTTCCATTCAGTAATGAAGATTTTAGCTTTTTAGTATTTTTTTAAATATAAGTAGTTAGATATTAATTTTATTATTACATCCATTGGTAGATATATATAGAACTTATACAGCTGAGGAAATTAGCTATTAGTGACTAAAATGATATCCTACCTTTTTAGAAGCAGCCAGTCTTTTCTCATAGGCTTTCTGTGGAAAGAGAAATTGTGACAGTCAGGGAAAAGAGACCTGGAAACTGTGTTCTTTAAAACAAACAAACCAAAAAAAAAAAAGAAAAAAAGGAAAAATTAATTAAAAGAAGAAGAAGAAAAGAAAAAAGTTCCAGTTTCTGCCTGGTGTAACTCATCTGACTTCAGTGGGGTTGTCCCAGAGCAGATTCGTCCCTGTGTCTTTGCCAAAAAGAAAACAACAGGAGCCAGCCAAAGGCATCTGCTTTTGCATTTCCTCAGTGAATCTGTTCATTATACTCTCCTGATAGAGAAGTTGTAAACAAAGGCACTTCATGATGCTGCATCGTGCTATCCATAATTACATTGTATGTGCTTCATCAGCAGACATGCTTCAGGGCACACTGCAAAAGCTTTTTATGTATTCAGGGCTCTTTCTGAGAGGGTGGGTTACATGACAAGAGAGAAAAGCTACCAGTTAAAATAGAAAAGGAAAACCTAACTTAACCTAATCAGTTACTTAGAGAGGAGCTCAGTACAAGAGGGAGGAGAGGAAACTATTTACACATGCTGCAAGAAAAAGGTGGGAGCAGAATTGCTGCCTAGCAGTACCCCAGTTGGAATGTATGCTTTAATATTCTCTCCATTTCTCTTTAAGATCACACACCCTCTAAAACAGTAATCATGTTATGTGGTGCTACCACACGAAAACCTCAGCTGGATGGGGATTCAGAAGCATTTTTTAAAACAAAAAGTTCAGTTTGGAAGCTCTCTGAGGCTAGCTTTATATAAATGGCCAACCATGCTCTGACTTCATAGTGATATAACTCAGGTGTAACTCCCTAACTTGTGAGCATTAGAAAACTCTAGTGTCAGATCATAAGTGAGTCCTAAACTCTTTCTTGCTTAGCAGATCAGCTTCAAGTGCTTGGCAGTACATGGTGCAAGTCATTCTCTGAGAAAAAAAATCTGTTTATCTTGTGAGAATGTACTAACACTGTCTTGGATGTATTCAAGTCCAGCAGAATATAACATTTCTACTGAGAACTTTGCTTGTAGAAGTCCAGAATCTGCCACCAGAATGTGTGTAATCGACACCCTAAATAGAAGTATTTGTGTCTGAAAAGGAGAACTTGGAAAAAATAAATTCTGCAAGATAATCAACACCCAGGTGGGCAGGGGAGGCAGGCATTCAAGGGCTGGAAGCTGAGACTGGTCTGGAAAGAGAAGCACAGGCAGTGGTAGCAAGCAAAGGTGAACACAGGTTGGTGGACAGACAGTGTTGTGGTAAATTCTACCTTGTACTACCTATATGCTCACATAACCTATGCTGCTGCAAAATCCCAATCTTAGGTTCATTTGGGTTTCAATTGAAGTAAATTTTGGAAGTGGAAAGAGGTAATAGAACTTGACCTATATCAAAATACACTAAAAATGTCATTTAACAATGTCAAATTGCTTTGAATCCTAGATTTCACTGCAGACTATGGAACAAAACAGTTTCTAAGTGCATACATCAACACCACATTTGGATAGTTTAACAGCAAACTGGAAGATTTCTAAACTGTGCAATCCTAATTCTAAAAATTTATTCCATATCCAAAGTTTGCCTCTATTATTGTCAGTTACAATAGAGACCATAAAATGAAAAATTCAGGCAGCACTTTTCTGAATGCTTGTTACATAAAGATAAAAACTGTCAGGCTCGTGTCACCTGAAAAGTGCTCACAGATGAGTAATTACAGCTAAACAGTAGCACCTGCCTCTAGAAAGGGCCGGACATCCACGTTTTCTTAGCCACTGCTCAAGTGACAGTGGATGCAATATATTAGGGAGCAGCCAGTGACAACTGTGTACAGGTGACAGGGGAAGTAACCTACCCATTCCTAACTAGAAAAGCGAAAAATTCTGCCTCCCTTGGGCCCCAGGGTTTAGCATCTTACATACAGAGCATATCCCAAGAATTCCCTAAGAGGAGCTGGCTCTGAAACAAGTGATTACATGGCAACTCTTTAAAACCTTGCCATAAGAGCTATAGACTTACTCCTCATGTTATTATATAAAAGTTGCTGGCATTTATTTCCCAGTCATCTTATTTATGACGTCTTATCTTCACAGAGAAGAAAGGAAGCCAGGAAAAGACATGAACAGACATTACCATGTCAGAAAACTCTCAGCCAAAGCTTAGTCATTCCATACAAACTCAGAAAGATTGGAGACTTGTTTAGCCGGAGTTTCAAGGTTGTTCAGCTCAGAGTAACAAAAAGGAAAGAACATCCAATGTCACAAAATAATACACTACTACTTGGCAGCAAAATATAGTCACTCCATAATAGCTTTTGTAAAAGTCCTCTCAGCATTTATAACAATTAATTACTCTATTAATAATTATTAAAAACATCTTATCTGGCCATTCAACTCCACAGACGTTCAAGTCTTTAACATAGACAGGACTAGCATTTGCTCATTCTGTATTACCAAAGGTTTGACCTGACCATCATGGCAGGTATCCATACTGTGACTACTGGCACAAAGAAATCCCTGAGACCTGCAGGAACCAACCTGTGGCTTCTACAAGAAATTTTCCCCAGACCTTGCACTGCACAGAATAGAACTGAAAAACTTCTAGAGTTATCTGAAGGAATCTACTTCTGCAGGTCAAAAAGTCTTCACAGATTAATTTTTGAAAAATTCTGGTAATGCCTAGGAAGAGAGTCAATGGGCACTCTTTGGAATTATTTTGGCTTTCACCAGGAGTAGCTCCCGGAGTGAGTCTGCTCTGAAGAAAACTCCCTGTGGAAAACTGGGTGAGATGCACATGTTGCCCCTTCAACTCTGAAGTTTAGACATAGGGATGTCTATGATGACCCTCTAGCTGAACTGGAACCCAAGCCACCACCCAGGACAAGTACACAATGCTCACCATTTCTGTGAAAAAACAGTGAAAAGTACAGTGGGCACCATTCACAGGGCTTTCAGCCACAGCTTCTCTCTGAGCAAGTCTAGGTCTGGGTTGAAAAGAAGGCTGGAATACAGAGCCACATGTGGCCAGAAGTGCTGTGTTTCAAGCGGCTTGGGATCAAACCCATCCCGATTTGCACCCAAACCACATACAATTTCAGGCTTGCTTGTAACTTAGCCAACTGCTGCTGAAGGGTTCACAAACTTTAGTGAACTTGGCTTGAACTTTGCATTGGAAAGGAAAAAATAAAATAAAACTTTCAAGTTGAAGGTTCTGCCTTCAGACATTTTGCCCATCTCCAATGCTGATGCCTTATAAAACAAAAATTGATGTACTCTACACAGTGATCCCAAACCCCATTCCCTATACACATTTTCCCGGGTTTCTTTTTCTGTATGGACTTTTCCCATCTCATTGCTTTCACAGAAACTGTGATCCTTAAGATGAGGATGAAGATCTTCAGCCACAGTAACACTGTAGGCTATGCATAATCCTTCACTCACAGGAGTAAAACCCCTCCATCCCAAAAAGCTTACTTAAGTAATTGATAACATGGTAACATTCTTTAAGATTTTCCAAGGCCCAATGAAAAGTTGCGTTCTATTTTTAAAGAAAAATAGAAAATAATATAATAGAAGAACTTGGGAAATGGATCATGGTTCTGTGAGTGGTAGCAAATCCAACCTTAGGGTCACAGATTCCATTATGTGCCTTTATTCATTAGTCTGAGATATAGGTATAGATATGAAGATATAGATGTACACCACCTTGCAGTACACCAAGGTTATGGCAGCCTTGAATCTTCCTGGAAGCAAGTGCCCCACTGTTTCTCTGGAGAAGTGCATGTTCTTCTCAGGGAGGTCCTTTCCCTTAGTTTCAGCCTCTATTTTTAACACACTCACTTAAAACTTCCCTGTTAGAGCAGGCACTGCAAGTCTGGGGAGCTTTAAGATAAACTGCAAAAGGGGTACATAAAAATTAGAAGAAGGGAGAGTGAACCATCTGTAACTATAGGTAACTCTTGAAGCTATACCTGTTCAAATAAATAGATTTTAATTTAAAACAAAAATAGTTTATCCCTGAACTATGATGTTTCCTGACATTTGTTCTAAAACAGCTTTCAATACTATCTACTTTCCTCCATGCTCATTTTTAGCCTATTCTGTCAGCCTGTTTCTTTTTATGTAACTCCCTATTTCTCATAAAGAATTACCATTTTTGTAGTGGCAGTAGTAAAACATTAAAAAAACAAAAAATAGCTTCAGAAACCTCACTCTGATATTCTGAAAAAAACCAAAAAACCACTACTAACATATTCTAAACCATTTTGCATCATCAAGGATCACATATTTGAAAACAAATGAAGTTATCAGATTTCGGAAGAATACATTTTTGACTCCGCAGACTTCTATCTCTATAACCCATTGCATAGCCACTTCTTGAGTTTTGTACTTAACCTGAAGAACTGGCAAATAAAAGTAGTTCCTGTCTCTAACCTTGTCTTTTTCATCTGATGATAATTCACTCCTAGTGCTGCTCAGGGGAAGAGCAAAGCGACAGCAGGATCAAACACAACATGTAAATCACCCTGAGGCACTGGGGTTTCTCCTTTGATCTACTGAAAAAATGACTTCTCTCTGATAATTTAACAGAACAGTCCCTGAATCTTTTCACAGCTGCTGTGTATTTTACAACACATGCCCTGACCTTGTCTAGGTAGGTTTGGCTTTCTTGGAAAGACTTTCTGACAGCTAATGAGGATGTGATACAGTCCCGTACTGTTGGGGAAATGATGGTGTAAGGAAGTTCCAGCTGACCAATACCCCCACCTGTTTCTGCATGGCTTGTGGGATTGTGCTCTGAAACATGGCACTTCCATGGAAGTGAAAATTTACTGGGCCAAGTGGGAGAGAAATTAGGTTTTCAGACATGTCTACTCCTTCACTTGTGCAACTCGCTAAGAGTTGTGTTGCTACAAGTGTGTGTGTGGGTGGAAGAAATGGACTAATAAACAAGCAATTAGGCATGAGCACCACCAAGAAAGGCACTTAAAAGCCAAAAATAGTAGCATAAGCTTCTCAGCAGTGCCCCACACACAGTTGTGTTTTATTACACAGCTCTAAAATAAATCTAATCTGAAAACTTAAACGTTCCATTAATTTTGGATGGTTTTTAACTTACAAACTGCAGTTGTCATTCAAATTTAACTTTCTCTCTCCTGCTAATGACTAGGCCATCTCCCCTTCCACCTGCTCTTTGTAACGCAGTGATAGCTACAGGCTGTTGCCCAAATCAGAGGCTTGCTATGCAAGGCACACAGGCACATCCTTCCTCTCAAAGAGCTGCATACTTCCTGGTGAGAATAATTTCCTCTTAAGGTGAAAAACTGATTCAGAGATGAAGCAGTTTGTCCAAGGCCCTGTTGGAAGCTTGAAGCAAGAGCAGGAGTGAACCCAAATATTCAGTGTGCTCACACAGGACTGTTCCCATTTCTCAGTCTGGAAAAGATGAACTCTACTGAACAGGAATTGTACAATTGGTTTGAGCACATGTGGGAAGACAGTGCTGTGGGATGGACATCAACCCACAGTCTGTGTTTACAGAGATCAGGGTTTGGACAAACACCAGCTCCAGCCAGGTTGCTGCTCCCCTGGGGATCCATATTAGTGGTCCCCAACACAAAATAAACATTGCTCTGCACAGGACTTCTGAACACAGGACCCTGCAGCCAAAGGTTCCATTCTCTTAGGACTGACAGACACTTGGAAGCAAACAGGATGAAAAAGAGCACACATCCATGGAAACAAAGATGTACGCAGAGCCCTGGTTTCAGTAAGATTGGAAATTCCATGAGATTACACTGAGATCACTTTTTTTTAAATTGGTACCACCCTGTGTTGTCACCCTCACAATTCAACACACAGTTGTTGTCTTAGGAGAATGACAGACACTGGTCTGCTGGACAAAGGGAATCCTTCCACCATTTATGACCACTACAGTTCACAGGACATCTTGTGTGTGGATTTGCTCTGGAAGCCTTTGCTTCTTCTAGCAGCTAAAATGCAAAATTTTTTTTTTTTAACCCTTT
>VZRS01004224.1:491481-502794 GCA_013398055.1 Ifrita kowaldi
TTTTTTTTTTTTTTTTTAGGAGGTTTTCCCCCTGTTTCCACTGCATTTTGCTGATGTCAGTCCCCCTTGCACTCTCTCTCTGCTGGGCATCTTGGCTGGCTATTTATGTGGGAAGTGAAATGAAAGCCTGCGCTTTCGCTTTTCTGATGAATACTGCTAAACTCATGCATTTAGAATTTTTATTTGGACTAAGCAAAGAAAAACGTCAATCCAGCAGCTATTATAATCAGCATCTTTTACAAGCTGATTCAAGTCTAAAATACTTGAAAGATGATTGACAAGTCCAAGGATGAAAGGCTCGTTGTTTAAGAACTTTCTGCTGCAAATTGGTGTTTCAGTTTTCCTCTGCAGTTACAGCACCTGAAAACTTGTTTGTTTGGGTTTTTTTAATCAGACCCTTGTGCAGTCACAGGCCTCCAGGAGCTGGGACTTCAAGGGAAAAAATGCCAATTTGAAAACTTTAACTGGCAACATTATGAAAGTTATTGTCTCCTGAGCATTGACATTGATATTTTTTCCACATTCTAGTTTATCACCCACGCGCTTCTCACCACACCTTAAGGGCCCGGTCTCTCTTTCAGCAGAGAGAGACTGGCTACCAAACTGTACTAGGCTTGTCCATTGGCTAATAGGATTATAGCAAATAATACCAAAAAAACCCCTACTTATTCATATGGAAACAGCATTAATCCCTTCTGCCTGCTCCACCCCATAACTTTGTGTCTGAGCATGAAAGCTATCTGTCTGCTTTGGCAGCACAGAAACATTCACAAAACGTTTTCCAAATACTAAGTTTTCTCCCCTCCAATTTACTCTGAAGGAGCACATGAAGTAGAAAAAGAACTATGACCTTCTTTCCCATATAATTTAATATAGGGCATTCATACTGCTTTCTAGGGAATAATGCCATATATAATTACCAGGAAAAGGTAGAAAATGCAGAAGGAGCTATAAAAAGCTGTATCTTTTATCCTGTTAATTTCCTGTCTCATACATGCCACCAGAGTATGTTGTTAATCAGTAGATGAGGTTTTAGTAAACAACTTTGCAACACCTCTTACTAGCCAGCTTTTCCAGACGCTGTCCAGGGGGTAGATTCACATCACCTGTACCATATAAGTGGATGTTATATTGACCTTGTCTGCCTTAGTGGGCCTCACCTATATTAGCACAGAAAGTCAGCTGGAATGGCTAAAGAAAACAGCAGTGCTGACTTCAGCTTGTCTTAACACATCTGGACATTAAACCCTGTGGTTCAGCATGGCGGCTGCACTCACTGTGGCACCACTCCTCTGGCAGAAGGAGAACCTGCTGGCAGAGAGTGGATCAGAGATTTTGGAGTGGTAAACCTGGATGGACATTGCTCGAAAATCTGCCTGTGAACTTGGGTCTGTGCTCAGAGCTTGCAGCTGTACTGTGGTAAATAATTCTGTCTGGATTCCTCTATTACCTGGAAGTTCTCTAAACCCCAACACTACAGTCTCATCTATGGCATTAAGACAGAAAAGGTGAGCTCCAAATGTTTATCCCGTCATTTTCTTTTGCTAGAATCTAAATTACAGTCTACTTACAATGACCATAATCAAAATGATACTATTTTTTAAATCTACCAATAAATTCACTGATTTAATCCAAAAACATAGCTAAGAGCAAAAACAAAGCTGGAGAACAAAACCTGCATTTGACTAAGAAAAAAATGCAATATATCTAACAGATATATTCAAAGTAAATGGATAAAAGATGCTTGCTTTTTGTTTGTTTTTAATTATCTATATTATTCTACAACATCTGCAGAAACTGGGGTTAGTATGATTGGAGGTTGATGGCTCTACAAAGAATAGCCTTTTTGCACTTAGACGCACTCTTTCTCAGTGCAAATGCAAGTTTCAAAAAAAAACCAAACTCAAGCATGTAAAAAGAATACTTTTGTTGTTATTTAGAAATGAGAACGTATTTCACTCCTTGCTCCTGAATGGTAGAGTGATCTAGCTAACTTTTAAAACTGCCCTGTCCAAGCATTCTTGTGGGTATTTATACATTTGGTTATCTGGCAACATCTCATTAAAGGCTTTTAACAGCACAAATTCATCCTTATTTGCCAATTTTCATCCAGGTTTGTAAATAATCACACTCAGAGCACCACACTTGGAGCATCAAGTGAGAAGTTTTATTTCTTTCCAACACCAGTTCTGCTTTTCTTCCAACACAAAATATCAGGAGGAGAAAAAACGTGCAGCACCTTCTTAGATTTCTGTAATAATGAGAAACTTTCTAGAAAGACCATCAAATATTCCAGTGTGCACAAGAAGTGATTTGTTCTCAGTCATCTGCTTACAGGTTCTTAATCCACCCTGTGTAATCTGTTAGTCATGCAGGATTTCAGTCAATTTTTTTAAGCTAATCATCAAGTCACAATTCAGCAAGAAAGTTCTGCCCTGATTCATGAGCTGCAGTGCTGCAGAAGCCTGCAGGTTTGTTACAGGAACCGGGCTTAAATTAACAGTGTAAAGAAAATAATGCAGCTTTGATTGATAGTGGTTTTTGAGAACTGTGGTAGCTGAGGAAGACAGTTCCACTGAAAAGCAGCTATTGAACACATTCTCCCATGCAAATGAAGGTGTGATAATTTTAAGAGAATGAGGTTGTAAAAAAGGGATGTGGCTGGCTTTTTCAACAATCATTCCCCAGGTTTATAAAGAAAGTTCCAGAATTGTTCTGCACATCAGTCTTTCACAGCCTGCACTCTGAACACATTGCTTGCAGCTCAGAGCTGGATCCAGGAGATGGCTTGATGAATACTAAAGATACTGGAAAAATTTCAACTCCTGGCTTTTTGCAGTGGGGAAAGGAGGAAGTCAAAGTCCCCAGCACTTGCTGAATGGTTTACACTGCCCATAAAGAACTGAATCTCTGCCCAGAATGAGAAACCAATCTGAACCAAGCTCATTGTCAGGTTCAATACATTCCAAGCTTCCCTCTGATGTTTTCCATTTTCATTGCTTTGTCTCTCTACAGAACTTAGCTCTACCCAGCATTGCAAGTACCATTCCAGTATAAAACAGACTCTTTAAATATTTCTGGCCCAAAGGAATCCAGAAAATTGGAGCATAAATTAAAGGAAAACAGATTCAGAAATATTACCACTAAACAAAACAAAACAAGCCCCATAGAACAGCTTATGATGTTTTAGGAGTTAAGTGTATCTAATCAGGCTGTTCACCCTCAGATCCTGACCCTAAATAAAATATTGGAAGTTTTGACCAAATGAGTGAAAAGAGATTGAGTATTCTGGCTGAAAGCTTAAAAAGTCGGTCTTCCAAAGGAGGGGGCGGGGAAGGAATGTTTAAAGCTTTCTGCAAAACATCCCTCTTTAGTTGTCTCAAGTTGCACTTCTTAAAGCCACTTCTTGGCTTTTACTCTGAGGACTGAAGACAAACAGTAGGCTTCAGTGGAGTTCCACTAATAGTCAAACAAAAAACACTGTACTGAGAAAACATGTATTTCTGCAAGCAGCTGACCCATCAGAGTCCTCTTTCCTACAGCTCTGCAGTTCTCCAGTGTGGAAATGGAATCATTTTACAAAATTTCATATGTTTAATAAGAAACTTTTGTGTAGGAGCCTTTCCCTCAGGAGGAGCATTAGCTAAGTCTGTTTTCACTCCCTGACTACCTACTTCTGTGAACTCTGTTAACTTCTACCTCACTCAAATTTTACTGAGATTGGCCAGAATGTTCAAAAGTTATTAGGAAGGAGTTAGAGATGCAGCAAGGCCATGTAAGCATATCAAATAACAAAAACAAACAAACACACCGACAAAACCCAAAACAACAACAACAACCAAAACTAAAAACAAAAAAGCTAAACACAAACAAACAAAAACTAAAAACAAACAAAAACCAAACCCAAACCCTTGTAATTTCCAACAAATGCTTAAGGTAGATGGAAAATAGCTGTGAAGGGAGTCAGCCAGTTCCCCTCACTGAATTTTTGGTCCAAGTGTGACCTACCAGGAAGGACTGTCCATTGGTTAAACCCATGTCCCACATTCTGTATATCAAGGTCCAGCTCCTTCCTCAGTCAAAATCTTTCTGTGACCATAATAAGCCGTGTTGAAAAAGAACTCAAAAAGACATAAGAACCTCAAATTTGGTTTTCCAGACCAAATGTTCTCATGCTTAAAACTTACAGCAGTTAAATCTTCTCAGCAGAGTACGTGGAGAGTGTTAAAGCCGGAGTAGCAGCATGTTTGGCAGGCAACAATTGCATCTAACCACTACAAAATTGTCAAAAGAAGATATATCTGATAGTCTTCTCCCCCTTCACTAGACCATTTCCTTAGGGGCTGTCCTTTGGAATCTGGAGAAAACTCTGTCCTGAAGAAACTACCTATGTCCTAGAGCTTCCAACCTGTTGGTATGGAAAACACAAGCGTCACCTCCAGAAGTAGCCACACTTTCCCTGAAGATCTTTTAGAAGTCAGCAGCTAAGAAAGGGCTAAAAATTGCCTCTCTGCACCCTTTTTTTCCTCAAAAGGGTGGCAAAAGAAGGCAGGTAGTGCCCCTACACTTCCCTGTGATCACAGGCTAATGGCTAGAAAATTCATTCATGGTATAGGAAAACCAGGCTTCTCTTTTCCCTAGGAAGGGATTCATCCCATACTGTTGCACAGGCTGCCCTCACCATTGCCACATATTTACAGGAAGATAGTCCAGCCCTACAATGTTTATAATCAGAAGTAAAAATCAAAATAAATCAAGAAATTAAATCAAACAGATTTCCTATTCCCTTTACAGGTAATGAGCTGAGCCAAGGACAGCAAGATTATGAACACAGAGCGATACATCCATTGAATAGCTGAGAATCAAGCCCCTGTGCCCTAAACCATAGGACAGTGATTTAATCTTTCACTTGGGATCCATTCTTACGGGTTTACATGGCATGTAGAAGTTGATAGCAAGAGCAGTTTGAAGTTCTGTAGAACCCAGTACTCAAAAATACAGAGACAAGAGAAGAAATTGAATTACAGACCTGCCTCACCATTATTTTGCCTTTTGTATAGACTTTAGACTGGCAAAAAAATACCAGGTGAGCTGACAGAAAATGCTTAAGGTATAAGCATAATAACAGGGAAATCACATGCATTAGCCAGCTGGTTTTGATATTCAGAGGTACAGAATACAACTGAAGTATTATAAACTATTGAAACAGAGAATCAATTCAACTAAATTTATGTTAAATCTGAATTAAAGAAAGATTTGAAGTCTCTTCCCTCATCCCTACAAGTCGTGATGACCCCTGAAAATGGAAGCCTCCCTCAGGGAAACATGAGTGGGAAATTTCCCAGGTGGCAATCTAGAGATGGTTCTTGAACTCTGACAGGCTTATTGCACGTGTTCCCATCACACATGGGTGGAATTCGATTATTTCGTAACTTAAATTCATGTCAAACTGCATGAGAGTACACTCAGACTGGTTTCTCACCTGCTAAACACAGTCTCTCCTCATTCTGTTCGTGTTGGTTTACAGAAGGGTGAGCTACACAGCTCATTCCACACCCCTTACTCAAAGGACTTGTAACTCTTTCTGGGGGAGCATTGATAAGGAATTATAGGGAGTCCCTGACATTTTCCAAGTTGTGAGCACCCGGGGCTCTGTCTGTAGCCAAGAACTGGAAACATTTGGATGTATAGAGGATGTACACAAGCTGTTACAAAGGGTGCCTCTGTAACACAACAGCACCATTTCAGTACTGCCAGCCTTCCCTCCCCTCCCACTACAGCAGGATTGCTGGGTTCTGCCAAGTTGCAGAACCTGAGAAAAGGCAACACTGTGCTGCTTTTGTTCTTGTCAGGGGGAAGGAGAAAAAAATTAGCACTTTTTGAATGGATTAGGACTTGGAAGAGATTTAAGTCATGGAAGAGTGTCAGGAAATAAGAAAGTGGGGTCTCAAATCTGAACGGTGTTTAAGAAAGCTCAGTAAGAAAGAAGCATTAATAAATCAGAGGTTTAGTTATCCTCTTGGCTTAGCTGGGGCATTGTAAGGTTCTCAGAGAGCTTTCTGAAGAAATCAGTGATTTTAACAGAAGCTACATTACCTCTTCTCACTCTACTTTATTGCAGCAAGAATTGTTCCTTCCTAACTTGAAAAACTTGTATGTACTGTGCAAAATCACAGACAGAAACATCTCTTCTAGCTTATGTATTTTTAAATTTCTTCCTGTCATTTAAGAAACTATTCACAAAGAAATGGAGCAACCATTTATCCTACAGGATAACTCATGCACATTGTGCAAGACCATTGTGTGCAGATCACTCAACATTTTGTGCACACTTCACAGTTAATCTACAAAAAAATCTATGCGCAGGCAATGAGTCCCAGGGATTGAAGTTGTTGCACACACCCAGACCAACCACCAGATTTGTAGCCACAAATGAGGTTCTGCCTCATTCTGTAATGCAGGGATGGCTCTTAAAACCTACAAATTCAGTGGTTGCAAATCTCAAACTACAAGAGAACCAATCAAACCAATCAGCAACCAGACACGGTGCAACCTTCCCCACCCTGGATCAGCACTCCTCAAAACCATCAGGAAGTGTGTGTTGACCAGCACTCTGCCTCACAAGTTGGCTCGGGCATCTGCCCTGGGGCTGTTTACTCCACCACCCCCCCACCCCCAGCTGTGTGGATTTCTACCCGTTTTCTACCTTTTTGCCTTACAAAAGATTCCTGCGGAAGAAACACGAGAAAAAGTCATATGAAAGGGTCTCTATCTGCCCCCTAATGCAAGCAATTGGCACCACAGGAAAAATGCAACATACAGACAAGAGCTAAGACACTACAAATATGGAATGTGCATGGAAACAAAGCTATCTAGCAATCCAGCACATAAAACTATGTAGTGTTCAGTTTACATTTTTATGTTATGTTTTTGCATAGCTATGCTGTCAAAAACCCTATGTAGCCACTGCCCCAAAGCTGCCATGCACATGGAAGAGAGGGCTTGCTGCTGCCGAGACACCGCCTGGTCCCACTCCTGTGGTCTGCCCCTCACCACCACCATGGATCTCCTCTGTCACATACTTCTGAATCAAAAAAGCCAGCAAATATTGCCTTGGCATTTGTTTCGGTCTATACGGTGATCTGCCCATCAACTAAATGCCTACGACAGTAAGATTTGAATGCAGAAACAGAGAACAAATACCTATTGCACGTTCTAAATTTACTGACACAGCCTTGTTACATCATTGTACCCAGCAGCACTTGAAGCTCAAATGCAGCAGTGCTTCTCTGCTTAAACCCAAAACCTTAAATTGTATCACTTTTGTAGAATTCAATGTTTCTTTGCTTGGATCTGAACATTACAGTAGCTTTCTGCAAGGAATGAAATTGAATGAACTATAGCATTTATACCTGGTCCAATACCTTGTTGCTTCCCTATCCAGTAACACACTAGGCAAAAGTATTTTTATTAGATGTGGCCAGACCAAATTTAAAATAAGTCCCACCACAACCTCAAAAACTCCATTATATTTGACAAAAATGTTTCAAACCCCCCAACCAATTCTTTACTTTTATAGGGTTCACATTTTCAGAGTTAAAATAGATTCTGGTGCTCATCCAACACAAGAGATGAATGTAAACCAGTGAAGAACATGACAAGAAATTGCAACTAGAAATTAATCTAAAATAATGTTGAAACCCTTGCAACTGTGTAACAGTATACAGAGATAAACTGGCTAGCAATTACTGATGTATTGCTTTGTATAGCACTCCGTCAGTAGCCCCTACAAGTTTTCCCTGGTTGGATCACCTGTTTCTGGGCACAATGTCAATATTTACAAAGCTCCAGCTGCTAGTAAACCATGAAGGAAACTGCATCATACATAGTAATGAATTCTCAAATGCTTCAGCAGAGATTTTGATTAATTTGTATTTTAAGCACATAGGAAGTTAACTAAAAATATCACAGACTTGTACTAGAATTTCTTACCTTGCAGAGTTTCAACAACAGCCAGCATGTCAGGTACGCTGTTAGAGTGAATTTCACTTTCATATATTGTTCAGGCAAACAGGTAAGGTACATTTGTACCAAATCCAGCTCTTCATGGACAACACTACTGCCAGCATTATTAATATCTTCTTCCCCACCCTCTTGTCTTCCTTTTTCCTCTACTGCTGATGCACCCAAACATCTATTGAAGTCCATTTTAAAAACGTCCGTCGTGTCCCACCCCCACACCCCCCTCCTTCTCCACAAAGCCCTGATCGTTCCAGAGATAACTCAGGAAAGTTTTAATTTCATATCAGTAATGATATTCCCTGATCCTCCAGAACTATGTAGCCTTGTCTTTAAGCCAACCCAGAAAGTTCAGGCTGTGGTAGAATAAACTTTCTTTAAACTGTATTGGCTTTCTGCCTTTCTCTTATTAAACAAGCTCTTACAAATGTGTGTACAGCTACAAGACAAATATAGCACCAGCTAGCCTTGTCATACAGCACAAGAATACTCCTGCTGTTGCCAAGAGAGGAGAGAAAGGTCCCATTTATTTAAAGAGCAAGTCCTCGGCATCAGGACTTTCGTTCATTTGGAGGGGGAAAAAAAAAGATTAAAAATCTGTTATCTTTGAAAACTTTTTTTTTTGTCAACTGTGTTTCCTCAGAACAAATCCCAATTCTGTAAAAAAAAATTATGTTCTTACGGAGGAGGGGTTTTTAATTCCAGAGACTTCCAGCTACAGTAATTCATTGTTTGTGATATCACAGATGCCAAGCTTGTGAAGACTACAAATTTCAAAAGAAAAATGAGGTCTTGCAGATGGACTGGAGCCAAGACATTCTGAAATAATGAACAGCTCTTCCATAGGCCAAAACATGAAGCAAATATGCAAGAGATTAACTAAGTAATTTTTAGTTAAACATTAAGCAGCTCATCTGTTCCTTGTGACAGCTCAAACTTAAACATTAAGAAAAATTTCAAAGACCTTTAGCCTACTCTTAGTGACAGTTAGAAAAGACCCAAAGATTTAGGTTTAATTGTTTCAATTATCAAAATTCAACAGCATCAACAACTAAAAGGCATTATTTTAATGAATAGGATTAACTTTACTGGCAACTTCATGCAGAAACTTATACTTCCTACAAATTATTTCCCCCACCACAGAGAGGATATTCAAGCAAAGGAAGACATCACCATGTTTTGCTGAAGAATTAATCAAGAGTTCTAGTATCTTGTCCTTTTTAACACATAGAGGATCTAACACTCAAAGATTCCATCATCTTGGACCACCTTCAAGCACCTCATGGCAGTTACTCAGTAAATGCCTACCATCCGATTTTACAGTCTTCAATCATATTTAACACCACCTTGACCTAATCCCAGTGACTTAAACAAGGCTTCCTGAGTCACACATTTTATTACTAGAATGGGCATTTCAGAAAACAAAAGGTAAAAACAAAATTGCTACACACCCATGTGCAGCCTGTCCACAAGAAACGGCAAATGAAATGCAGAAATCATACACATTTCTTTTGTCTGATATATTTTACAAGGTTTCTGGCTCACCTGGTTCCTCTGATGGGTACAGCTGCCACTATTTCCCTCTCTTTTCATGTTCACACAAATTTGAGAAGCAGAAAATACAACGAATTGGAGAGCCAAACCTTCCTGAGATAGTTCGCTAGAATAAAGTGGAACACCATTTCTCTTCCTGCAGGCAATCCTGAGTACAGATGTTGAAGGCAAGCTGGCTCTAGCAACTGCAAAGGAGTTGGACAGCATCCCAGCGCTCACTCCTCCTAGCCATATCCCTCTGCTGTCAACAACGTGAGCCTGCAATTCCCACACAATGCTTCCTCTGACATAACACAACTTTTGAGTAATCCTCAGCAGCACTCCCTACATTTTCCCACCTGCAGGTGATTAGGGTACTGCTCATGGACCCAAATGTCAGCAGGCAGAGTCCTTGTGTGGCAGCCTTCCCCCCTCAGGGACAAGCCAGCACTCCTCACCCCTAAGCAGGGAAGCAAAGTAGTTCATGGGGAGGGAAGTTCCACAACCCTGCTCTCCTGTCCCTCGGGGTGAGAAGACTACTATCATTGTTTGAAAGCAATTGTGGCCATGCCAAAAGCCTGCTCACTGTTGCTGCCAATTTTAAATACAGTTAAAGAGCACTTGACATAGGAAATTACAGGAAAGGAGAAGTCAAACCAAAGAAATGTCAAGAAGCAGATGACTGAGCCATCTTATAAACTTGTAGAACACTGTCAGCTGAGAAAATTACAAGGGTGGAGGCAGGTGAAAACTGCACATGTTACTAAAGTATTTTCCCTTAGTCTGTTCCCAGAAGGACATGACATTGCCACATACTGGCACAGGCATATTATTTTCATCTTTCCGTTGTCTCCCAATTCTTCGATTCTGACCACTAAGAAGTTTCTACATGAGATGTTGTAAACCCTAGTATTTCATCTCTAATCCTTGCCATTCATGTTGTGAATAATGAGATATGAACCAACAAAGACAAGTCTGCCTAAGCTATTTTCCAGCCCTGGGAGTGCAAATGAAATGATAGTTAAAATAAGATCCACTTACTACATCCTTCACATAGTCAGCATTCACCTTCATTCCCAGCATTCCTACCTCGAGCAGAAGCCATGATAGCAGATCTCAGCAATTTTAGGAAAATAAGTCATATAGACTTGGACCAAAACTTAAGGCTCCATGATCTGGAATCCTTTAGGTGAGTTGAAAAGCAGTCTGCATGGAGTGTCCAGATACTGGGTTTGCTTGTTTTCATAATGTTCAGTATCTCAAATGGCTTCAAAATCTTAAGATAAGGCAAGTATTCCAAATAGTAACTTTCTGTTATAACTTCATGAGAAATTTTTTTGCAATTATGAAGAACTAATTTTAGCACCACGCTGTGATAAGTAATTTTCCCTTCACAAACTGTAATTACAAGTCAAATTTTTGTTTTGTGTTGGACTTGATTCACATTTGGAAACAGCTTTTCTTGCCAGATATAATTGCTGAGCAGCTCCCCCAGCTTCATTAGTACAAAGTGTAGTATAGAAGAATGGGTCCAGCTTTTTTGTTTTGCTGTTTTAAATTCAAAATTACTCATAGCAGAAGCATATTTCACTCCAGAGGAGTGCACGTAAGCTCTTGGCAGCCAATACCCTGTTCCCTACTCAGTTCTGCTCAGCCTGAAGAACAGCTGCTTACAACAGTTCTAGATAGGACTGTACTTCCCCATCCCAAGATTTTAAAACAACAAACTCTGGCCCCTCAAAACAAACAAACAAAACCCCC
>VZRS01004225.1:0-24486 GCA_013398055.1 Ifrita kowaldi
CTTGCATATAACCCGTCCGTGGTCATGTGTTTCTACACTAACAAAATGTTCCATTAATATCACTGAGAACAGAATTTCCATGTTTTATTATTTTGACAAGATCTGTTGAGAGTGAAATTCAATACATTTCAGCGTACATGGGCCAAGACCCCAGACTGGTTTAGGCACCCACATTTCAGTCACTAACTGCAGTTAAGATATATCAGGCCATCATGTGATCAGTCATCATATTTGGCCACCTTAACTTTCCTAGTTCGTGACAAGTCTGTCTACGTATGCACTGCTTGAAAAACAGCTTTGTAAAAAACTCCAGGACTGTAAAGCAAATTATGCCCATACAATAAGAATTTGTGGAGAAAGGAAGAGAAAAAGGTGGCAAATGTGTGAAGAGTTCTGCCTCTGTGTACATGCTGAAATATCCAGTTAGAATCAGACCTCCAGGTTACGTTCATGAATGTAATTCATGCATTTGAGTAGCTCACCATTTATCTCCATGGGAAATTGGAGCAAAATTTTGGGGGGTACTGAGATGGACATCACTCATGAGGTGCTTGCTCTGGCTCATTTAAAATTGAGGTTATGTTGTACATATGACCTTAAGTAAAAAGGAAAGCTTGAAGTGAGTGTCAAACCCCAAATTTTCCACTGGTTTCCACAAAGTTTAGGTGGAACTGTGGTTCTGTTCATCCTTCTCAGGAAATTATGTAATGTGGTATTCCGTGCATGAATCCTGTTGTGTTGCAGGTGTCTAGACAGCAAAGTTTAAGTGCAAATTAACACTGAAGCTGTGGCAGATAGAACATTCACTTGAACCTGGGGAGAAGATTCATATATATAAATTTAAAAAATGTTAACAGCATTTTAATAATTTGATTAGGGGTTTAGAACTGTTTCATTAGGGTTGAGAGTTCCTCCTCATCATCCCACAATTTAAGCTCTAAATACACATACTTAAGACATAGTTATTTTTCCTCAACGACTTTGTGTCCTTGGCAGAGTCTCAGAGCTGATGCAAATTTCTCTAAGGTTCAGCAGGTTTTGTGCTCTTTCTGTTATGTTAGCCATGGAAATATTTTAATGCATTTTATAGAGATAAACACTCTACCTTCCCCCAGCCCACCCCCCCAGCCCCAAGCAAACAGTAATTAGGAGCAATGAAAAAAAAAAAATCTGTTTTTTCTGACTTGCCAGAAGACTGTTTCATATTTACTGAACAGCAGTCTCACAGCATCCTCCTTGGAAGATTCAAGAGCCATAAGGCAACTGGTTGTATTTAGTAATCTTCTGCATCAATAGTTTTGCCTTCTGGGCTCCAGAATTGATTTTCCTCATCTTGGTGTATTTTTACAGCTCTGCCCCTTGACCTCTGTTGCTCTGCACTGGCCAGCAGTGACATGAGTGGCAAAAAAAATGTAAGTCAGACTGGTGATTTCTGGAGCATCAGAAGTGACAACTGTAGAGTAGAACTGATGGGTAGAGTGAGTTAAGACAGTTCTTTTGAAATATATTACAGCTGGGAATCAGTCACCACAGAGAGACCATTCAAACTTAGGAAACTTTCTTCTTTATGAAGAAATTCACTGCAAATAAGGAAAGGTGCCTACCCTGCAACCACAAAACCCAAAGGCTGTAGAGGCATTTTAGGCTTCTGCTAAGAATTCTGTAAAACTGTGTGAGAACCATCTATCTCAAAAATCTTAATGTCTTGGATTTTCACTAGAAACATGCTGGGGTGGAAAAGGCTTCCACAAAATGAAATTTTGTTTAATTTAGAATTCCCTTTTAAAGCTGACTTAGCCACAATATGCTTGTATGCTATTGCCTAGTATGGGCTAGACTTTTGGGTGTTGATAGCACATTCCAGTTCTGAGACTTCTGATGTACATGAACACTACCATTACTGTGGGGAGATTTCCAGCTTTTCCACCCTTTTTCTAATTACCTGCCTCTCAGCTCTTTGTACAACATTCACTGCTGAGAAGTCCCAATTGCATACCACAGATCCTAGCTGCTGTTAGAGACAATAGCAGTAATACCTAGCTGATACCTGACATTTTTTTCTCAGCAGAATATAAAGGTCATTGAAGAAGCCTGGGAGAACAAAGTGAGTAGATCCTTGCACGATTTTTTTCAAATCCAGTGATCTGCAAACAATTCTTCCTCTTAAAAGTCATTTATTTAAAGAGGGAAACGTGAGCATTAGTAGGCAACTCAGCATTATTATTACTATTTCACATTATTGATAAAGTGACTTACCTGTGTTCACCCAGAAAAAGACTTGGTAATTTGAGTCCTTGGACAGTTAAACCATACCTAAGCCTTTGGGTTATATCACCTAAAATATGGTAGTGGGACCATGATGAATGTTTTTCTCTTGACTGTGCAGAAGTGGACTGAAAGTTACGTTCAGCTGAGCAGTTTCCTAAATCTCAGACATCCTGAGTTACCAGTTATTGCAGCCAACAGGTTGTGGTCTGGTCTGACTGGTTTTTTTCCTGCAGAAGTTGGAGTTTCTTGGACAGAAAAATGTTGGCATACATCCAATGTTAATGGTTTCTTGGCCGTTCTGAAACACTTGGTTTAACTGTGGAAATCATCAAATTAATACAATAAATACATTTAAATAGGAATTGTACAGAGATAGGGAATAGTGTTTCCTGTGAGAACCATTTTTCCGCCTTTTGGAGCAAAGACTGCCCAAGGACAACTTTGTGTCCTTTTCAACCTCATTGTTCAGTGGTGCCACAATGTTCCTCCAGAGGGGACCACAGAGACAGCCCCACACCAAGGCTGAGGATTTTCCCCAGAAAGCTGTGGCAGGCACAATCCTACTCTGTGTCGGGTCACTCCTGCAGGGAGACTGTTTGGGTCAGGGGCAGCCAGGCAGTGCAGTGGGCAGGGGAACATTGTCCAGGTGGTTTGGTCATGCAGGCACTGGCTGCTGATGAAACCTAGGAGTCATGGATCAGCAGCTGTGGCATCATCTCCTCCTCCCTTCATACAGGTGCATATCTGCTGCTTGCCAGCCACCCTCAGCCTGCATTAAGCTGCTTCAGCTCTGACTTTACACCTTTCTTACCTTAATTATTCCCTCTAGTGTTGTATAGGCAAAGTTCCTTTGTGTTATTTTTCTCATTGTGCACTGATGAGAATAGGGTGTCTATTCTAACTATGCAAAGTACACTCTGTGTAATGGGTCAAGTACCAGAGCTGAGATCTCAGGCAAGTTCTCCTCTGTTTCTACACAGAAACTAAAAGTAGTAAAAACATGTTATATTTTCCATCTAAGATTTTAACGTGGTTCATTGCAATTCTGTTTGTTCTGTGTTAGTTTCTGTTCACAATCCGTCGCTGCACTGACCTTGATGTAAGCTTGTTTTCTTTTATTCTTGCACACCATCCAGCTACAGTTATGGTGTGAAAAGAAATCGATGATTATTTGCTTTTGCACTGACTGTGCTTTAAGATATTATCAGTCATTTTATCTTTTAAATATACATTCCCGCTATTAAATGCTAGATATAATGAAACAAAATAGCTAATAATCTGTGTGGCTTGCTTACAATACAGAGATATAGTAGCTTGTCTGACATTTTTTAGAGCCAATATTTACCTTTATCTCTGGTAAGTGCCTCCTGAGACTCATTATTCATGTAATTCCCATTAAGAGTCAGTAGTAAAACAGCCTGTTGTCTTACAACTCTTGTTAAGTACATTATGTTCAGTCGTAAATACGTCAGCTTTTGTTACACCAGAGAATTATTATTTCTTATCTCCAGACATTTATAAATAAATGAATCATGTTTATTTATAAACTTCTTTCCATTTATTTCTTGCAGTAGCCAGATAAAACTGCTTTTCTTTAGGTACATGGTTATATCTCTCGAAGCTTATTTATTCCTTTTGAACCTAAGGCTGTAACAAAATTAATAGTCTTGCTTCTTTTTATCTTTTACTTTTCAATTAACCAAGATGATATTTAGGAAAAATAAAAGTTGTGTTGAAAGATAAATTCTATCAGCTTAGAATAATGTGGTAAAAATACCTGACAGAATTTAGTTATTTAATTGTTATTCCTACTGCCACTACTAAGGCCTGATATAGGAACACAAAAACTTGTGTCTTTAATTTGGCTGATCAATGGTTCCATGCAGATCTATGAAAACCCTGAATATAAATTTCAAGCTCTGTTATATAATTAAGAAAATGTTTTGCAGCAATGTGAATATAACCTAGAATTCTTTGTCTCTTTCAAAGCCTTGAAACCCAGGTTTCCGTGGCTTCCCACGTAAGTATTTATGGCATTGTTCACGTAGCTGCAAGAGGAGGATTTTTAGCCGCACGCTCTGGTAGAATTCAGACAGAAAATTTTGTTTGCAGAACTTGCTGCACAATCTAATAATGTTTTTCTTGTTATAATTGCTTTTTAGCATTGCCAGTATGCTTTTAAAAGTCATTCTGTGCATGGATAGAAATAATGAGGTTTTCAAAATCATCAGGCACCTGTTTAATTCTGCTCATACCCACTTGAAAGCGTTTTTGTTGTTTTATTAACTCATTTGCTAGGAGCAGACCAGTGCTCTCAGGGGATTGAATGATGGATGGTTCATCATCAACTAAAGCTATGATAAGCATCTGAAAGTGGACTTTCTGCTTTACCAGTTCTTTGTATTGGCCATTATGACCTTTCTCTTCTGTCTCAGTAGTCTTAAAATTATTGTTCTCTATACTGTTTGGGATCTGTCTGTTCAAAAACTGCTAAATCGATGCAGAACTTTTGACCCTGCAACCTTTGTTGGAAAATAAAGCCTAGGTTAGGATCAGAGATGAACATAAACATTGATATTCAGGAACTCAGTGACCAGAACAGGGCTCCAAAACATTTTTAGAAAGCTGCTAGTAAAGTCATGGCTGGCATCCTCTGGAACTGGAAAGTATTTACCATTTCTGCGCATCTGGTTATCTTTTGAGGGGTGAGATGACATGGATGTAAAAGAAGTGCTTGCAGGTGCGAGCATTCTGGCTTTGCAGCCATTAAACATTGTATCAGTACATTCATTACTCTCATAGTTCACACTGTCCTTTAACTGTTGGAAGGGGATACATCGCTCCAGCTACTTCATTAAAGTTTTCTTTGTCTTCCACATAGAAGATGAGAGAGGTTGGTCAGGAATAAGCTGGTAAATGCCCTAATGGACCACAGCCCCATTTTACTTGATCTAAATTAGCCGAGTGTCCTACAAATCAGGGCTGGTGAGGCAAGGTAGGTATGTGTGCATCAGTGGAAACCAAACCCTATCAAGCCCACAATGTTTTGACATTAATCTATGTATTATTTTGTCATGTCCATGAGGCTTAGCTGAGCAATATGTGTAGCTACAAAAATACTTTACGAGATCATATTAAAGATAATGTTTGTTGTAAGACTCCTGTTTCCTGACAAATACATCAGTATCTTGGAGAACGGTGTCCCACACCTCTTCATGCCTGCCATAGCTCCTCAGGCAGGAGAAAGATGAAAACAGTTGTAGAGTTTTGTGGGGTTTTGTACAAAAACAAAATCAAAGCAAAACCCTGTCTGAAATGCCTCCTGAATTATTAAAATTAACAATTTCATTAAGAAAAAGAAATGAACTCTTATTTTATTATGTGTAATTGAAAAATGTTAGTTTTCTTTCCTAAATTTATGTGCCTACAGCACGTCCTAATAATCAGCAGAGGTTTTTACTATGACCTCCACTGTCTTTTTTTTTATTCAAAAGGTGTATTCATTTGAAAGATTCTTGACTAAAATCCATTTTACTGCTTTTATAAAGTATTTAATAAAAAGATAATTTAATTTAAGAAATAGATCTTTCTATTGTACCTTTACTATGTTTTATATTTGGTTTTAGATAACCATAAAAGATTTTCTTTTAATTTTTTTTCTGGGATTTTTCATATCCTTGCAGTAAATTTGTTACATTAATAAATGTCACTACAATGGAGAGCCATCCTAGGAGCTTACAAACCACTTCTTTGAAGTGTGGTTCCACTGCTATGGGAATAGCAGCAATGGAATAGGCTCTCCAAGTATGTGAGGTCTTTAAGTAACTTTCATTAATCCTATGGCAGCTGAATTATTTTTTTCCTATGAGGCACTGCAGTGATCTGGTGCTAAAGAGATGATACATGTAAAATCAAACAAAGAGTGTAGCAAAGGTGGTGTGTGCTGGGCAGCCAACAGCAAATCACTGCTGAACAAATTTAGCATCTTGGGGCTGGTTCAGATCCTTAGGCTTGTACCATTTGAGGCATTGATCAAATTGATTGATACCATTGATCAAATACTGCATATGTAAGGACACTAGAAAAGAAATTCATTGTATTTGTTTGCATTCAAATGCCCTTGGCTGAAGAAAGAGTTCAGCAAACACGTTTGACAGCACATTGTCCCTTGACAGCACATTGAGAAAAGCTGTGGCCTTTGTTGGTCGATCTGCAGGTTTTTGAGGGGAAGCATCCTTAGCCTGTGGGTGAGATGCCTGGAACAGCTGTGCTGCAAGCGCAAAATCCACTCAGAGCATCTTCAAAAGCCTTAATGCAGTTTAATCAAATAAACTTATCAGCGTTTGTGAAGTCATCCTGCCAGTTTGGACGGGCCTATGGCCAGAGAGAATGAGCCTATAGAAACTTGTCATTTCAAGGCTTTTACCTCTCTTGTTGTATTTGACATAGTTTGCAATCAGATGGAACATGACAGCAACAGCTCGACAAGCTGATAATACACTTCACTTGCAAAATTCATGTGCTAGGACTGTAAACACATTTTTTTAAGCTGTGTCATGTTTATGCATAGCACAGGGATTTTTTCTTCAGTGGATCTGCTACAGAAAGTCTGTGGAGATCTAGCATTTTTATATTTTAAAGTATGACTGATATTTTTACAGCCCCTAAGAAAAAGTTTGACTTTGCCCAGTCACACTAATTTATTTGGACAGTCATTCAAATACAAAGCACAGGCTGAAAGAAGTTATCTTATTACTTGCTCCTTGAAGCATGTGGGCCCCATTTCCCTGACATTAGGGTGTTTCATAAGCTGTTATTATTTACCATATGGATGCAAAATAGAAGGAGATAGAAAGAAAATCACGTTTTTCAGGTCTTAAGAGTCCAAGAGAAAGAATTTCATTAGAAAAGTAATTTATGTTGTAAAAATGTTCTTGATCACTAAGAAAGTCCTGCAGTAGCTTCTACGGATGATTCAAGGAAAAGTGAAGGAGCTTCTGTTGATGTAATCTCAGAACAAACACAGAACTCCTGAGCTGGAGTGTCATGCTGGACTGACTGGTAGCTGTGAATCTGTCATCTGATGAGGCTGTTCTTCCACACTGTGAAACTGAATAGTGCTATATGGTTTTTTCCCTCGGAGTCAAATCTTGTTGCCTTTAGACATTTTGACTCATTTTCACTTGAGTGAAATTCTGCCTAAAAATGTCTGAGCAAAGATGTGAAAATCCCCATGTATGCTCTGCATCTGGCATGTGAACATAGGAGGTGGGTGTTCAAACACTTTCTTTACTATACTCTTCCAGAAAAGCCTGTGTGGGTTTTCAATAGGCATTCATCTCTGTGGAGTCAGTTGTAGGAGGCAAGGAACAAGGATTCAGACTGCATTATCCTCATTCAAAATAGAGGAAAGCAAAATAAATCAATAGAATCTGAGTCCTTCCAGTCTTTCCTTCCATTTTGAAGAATCCTTCTGTAGGATGCATGTTTAAGAACACTATGAATATTTTTATATACAAATATACACTTATATCAGCCTTTTGGATCCTCTAAAGCTGTATGTCTGCAATTGCTTGTCTCTCCCTACATAAGAGCACAAGCCTTGCTTTCCAGGATCTTTCCCAAGAAAATTTGAGGGCTGAATGCACCGGAAGGACTTTTCTTCTCTCTTTTTTTCTATTAGGGAGAGAAAGAGGAGTTGAAAACTAAAATTTTCAAGCTATACATACGCTTGTTTGAAAGCTATCCCTACAACTATTTTAATAAGTGAAATATTATTTTATACAGCCTGAGGTTCTTCTCTAACAGTCTCTTAGATTTCTGTGTTTATTTAACTAGTTAAATCTCTATCTTAAAGAGTCATATTTTTACTCTCAGTCTCTGGTTTATATGTCATTTTATCTGGGAGACAATGCATTTTATTTTGCTCCTACCTTATATTAAAGTCAATGTTGTGGTACAAAACCTTAACAATTGTTCATCTGATGCAATTAACTGCCTTACTGGATATACATGGTACAGAGTGAACACTTTTTTCTGAATGTCAAATTTGATTTGGGAAATGTTCCTGTTATATTTGTCCCTGGAAAACACTGTACATAAAATCACATCTATTAAAAATGCAGTCATTACCAAATCCAAGGAAACTAAGTTTTTGAACAAATAGCAGCTAATCAAGCAATGTGTCATAAAACGCAGTAACTAAAGAAAACCAAAGTAAAACATTCACTTTCATTATTGAACATTTTTAGCTTTATTATTATAATAGAATTACAGTCTGACATAAAATAAAGAGCTTTTGCTAAACTCTGTAAAGCAATACATGCTTCTGCCATAAACAACCTCTATTAGATTTAGGTTTTATTGCCACATCACTGCACTGAGGTGCAATAAACATTCAATGTCATCTTTTTAAAATTATCTCAGGAGTAAACAGAAACTGTCCTCTATAAGAGTGTATCATTATTTTCAAGGAAGACTTACTATTATTACATGGTTTAGCAAAGCATTGTAAAAAAGCTACATAGAGAATACCTTGTCTTTGATAAACTGTGCAGTCAAGTTTATACAGTATAATACTATTGGCATAGACTAACTAAGAGGTGATATAATGCAATCATTGCATAGCAAAAAGCAGACTAGTTAAGTAATATTCACATCTAATGTGCAAAATGCAGACCAAAAGGTAGCTATGAAAAGGTAGCTAGAAAGATAAAATGCCCTAAATGAACACACTAGTTTAATGCCAAAAATAACAAGATAAACAAGTACACAGAAGTTAAAGAGCCATAGTTTATTTTTTTCTATACATATATCTACACATGATACCAGAGATGAAACATCCCCTTTTAAATAAGCTCCAATCAGATAACTTATCAAGTTTAGACAGGACTAAATGTTAGACAATGAAGCATTATTTTAAAAAAATCTCTAAATAAAACATTAAATATTTCTTTTTGTAGATAGAGAATGTCAACTTTTTGATCTATTAAGAATTTAGAAATCACTGCCTATTAAACTTGACTCTCAGTAGCTGTTTCTCTGGAGGCCCATGTAGCATTGTTTCAAAATCCATTTAATACCATATATTACATTTTCTTAATTGATGCTTGCAAATATCCACCTTTCTTCCAATCTCTTTGAAAAAACTTTATCTGAAAGTTTACTTCTAAGAATCAGCAGCAATGACACTGACTAGAATTTTTTTTAAAGGGAGCACAATACCTGCAAAATGGACATCTTGTATTTAAAGCCCTTACATATTGTTCCTACAAATATATTGCTACAGTAAAAATGAAATGTAGTAAGTTTACTCAATAAAATCTATTTTCCTGTACATTCTTTTATGTATGACTTCTTTGTATTTAATGCTACATATATTACATCACTTATTGTAACAGTTATGTTTCAGCAAATATAGCAGTAATATACAGATGAACTTCTGTCTTAACAAATATTTCACCATTTTTACCTACCAAATATAATCCCATACTTCAGTGTTTATGCATGACCTGAGCAGATCAGTCATTAATCTAATTATCTTTCTGCTATTTATAAATAGTATACAATGGATGACATTGTCAAATTGCAAGCTGCCATACACTTAACCACTTTACAAATGGAATAAATTCCAAGCACCTTCTGCTTATTTATTTTTGTAAGCTTTCCAGTACCACTGATTTCTTTCTTTTCCTTTAATTCAGGCTCTAAATATGTTTTATTGAGCATTTAACAACATATTAAGAGCTAAGAGGTGAATCCTACACAATGTTTTAAGAACACAACTTTAAAAAAGTAAAAAAATGTACAATCTCATGCTGCATATTTACAGATATTATTTAAATACTATATTTTATCTTTCTGCTATTCATAAATCTCAGTCTAAAGCTTCTTTTAATGTATCATTTTATAAAAGAATACATTCAACATATCTAGAGCTTGCAAAAATTTTGTTTGTTTTTTTTGTTTTAACCCTCTAAAACATAGTGATGAGTAAAAGCTATCTTTAAAGCATCCAGGAATTGTTTGGATTATACAGGTGATAGCAGAAATTTGGGATCTGCACTTGGTTGTGCAGCGGGTTTTAAATCTAGTCTAGTGACAACTTAATGCTTGGAACAAGCCTGCAGTAAGAGAGCAGATTAAAGCATTGGTTACCATTAGATCTTATGTGCTATACAGTGACAAACTGTACCTAGAGTGAGTAGATTTCCTTTCTCATTAAAGACTATTTAATATTATAAGTCAGGTAGTTTGGAACATAGAAGAGAAAAGGGATTATGAAAATAACATATCTTACGGGATTCAGCAAATGGAAAACTTTACATCCTTGAAAAGATTATAAACAGTGGCTGAATAAATGATACAGACTAGGATGTGCATCAGGAATGTCATAAAGAGTATTTCCCCCCTCCCTACAATCCTCTGAATAAAAATATCTTTTTCATGTACATATACAATATCTTTTGGGGACAATCAGTACTAAGCTTGCTACAAATGGTTGTTTTTTTTTTCTTCTGCCCTCCCATTACTTTACAACTCTTTTCCATTTCTAAAATCACTTTTCCAAAGTATATAGTTTATAATGTTCTCTCCCTCACACACAGCTTTTTTAAATATACAGATATATTTTACCTTTAGCTAACTAAAGAAACCTTTATTTTCTTTAAGACAGAGGCAATGAAGCAAATGGGAATTACCGTATGTGAAAAAGGGAAGCAATTCCCAGAGCAAAAGAAAAAACAGAAATATATGAATAAATGAGGTTATTGATGTGGAGTTTGAACTTTTAGCTGGGGCTCCCGGTTTAGATAGGTAGCCCAATAGACTAAGTTAAAGATTCCAAAAAGCAGTGGGAAGGCTATTCTTGATAGCCGATCAATTTTACTGACACTGTTAAAAGTTTTCTTGGGTTCTGCAGGTTTTGTTTCTGGCTTAACTTCTTTGGGCTCAATCGTTGCACTTTTAGCAATGGTTGCCAGCCCAGGGTCCCTTGCAATATTAGGGGTGTAGCTCGTAGCTGCAGCTGTGTATGTGTTGTTTTTCTTGATGAGAGGATCCTTCACTTTCTTTGGCTGAAGAAAGAAGAAAATATTTTATTCTCAATATCTTCTCAACAGATGAAATTATTAAAAAGCATCATAACATTTTGCAGTTAATTGAATTCATATCACAAAGTGTAATAAGCTGTAAGAGAGAAGTTAGTTCTGGATATATAACTCATGCAAAATATTTAGGTGACAACAAAGACAAAATCATCCATTTGTATTACTTGTATTAGGTAAACCATATTAGATGATAGATAAAATATAATGAGCCTGATAGCTAGGCTCACTGGCAAAATCACCTTTTATGATAATCAGCAGTGACAAACCACTCATAGTTCAATATTCTCTTAATCAACTGTTTCCCTTGATCAGGATAAAAACTTACAAGACGCCAAATTCTTAATGTAGCCTTCCAACATTACGACAAATATTGTGATAGGAAGAGTTTTAACATAATTCATACATAAAAATACACACTAAATTATCATGTAACCATGCACTAAAGGAGTGGTTTATTCAATAAGATGCAAAATAAGATGCCAGTATTCTGCTCACTAATGGTTTACACCAAAGGCAAATGCATTATGGATTAGGAACTTAATGTTCTTGTTTGAGTGTTACAGTTGGATCATCATGGCTGAAATGGCATTCTATATACAAAGACTTTAATGTCTGTATGACTTTTTCATCCACCTACTTATATTGCTACAGCAGGAATATATTGAATATCTTTTGAGGGACAAGGACTTACTGAGATTATTTGAATTTATTTTATCCCTAGGTCCTTATATTTTCTAGTATTCTATTTTTGGGATCTAGTTGTAGGAAAAAAATTGAATTTTGACATCCAGGCATACCAGTTAGAATTCAACTGTCCCAGTTTCTGGCAGACCAAACCCCTTCTTCAGCCACTGCCCAAGGATAAACACAGAAGAGAGATGTAGTTGGTCATTAAGAAGGTGAAAGGATTCCTCCAATCATGAGAAAAAAACCCCAACAACAAAACATATAGCAAAAACCAATTCCGACAGTTTAGAAAAATCTTCAGGCAGGGTTTGCCACAAAAACAAAAGGCAAATGTTATCCCTCTAATCCTCTTGGGAGGGGGGGTCGAAGATATGGTCGAAGAGAAAATATCAGTGGAATTTGATCTATTATGTCATTTCACAAGACAACAAATACAATTCTCTGTTTTCAAGAAGCAGCTGTCCCAGGGAGGCAATATTTTTTATGTGGTCACAGTACTTTTAATGACAGATCAATGATAGGTTAACAGCTACTTTGGCCCCCTAATACTGGAGTTTTGATAAAAAATTCTCATTCAAGATGTGAACATTTCACGGAGTGGATGGCTCCTGCGGGACAGCTGGGAACAGGAAACGAAGCTGCAAAAGCCTGAGGGCAAATGGGAAGACGCTTGTGGAGGAACAGCTTGGAGCCCCATGCTGGAAGGAAATGTTAAATGCTCAAATGTTAAAATTATGCTACTTAGTAAGGCAAGGGATTCACCTAATGACTCTGATGTAGATGTTCTTTAATTCATGGCAATAAAATTCTTAGCTTCAGGCCAAGAAAAAGCTTCAGATTTTTTAGAATATTTCTACTGAATAGGAGGAACAAAGAGGTTGAAAAAATACTCCAAAAAAAAGGCATGTCAGATTTCCACACCCCCCCCCCACCGCCTCCCCTCCCAGGTGGGGAAGCTGCTAACATGGTTGCTGAGTGTGAAAGTCTGTCCTGTTTGTTTCTCATTCAGATACTCTGGAGAGCAGCAATAAATCCAGCAGACAAAGAGCAGCTTCACTGAAGTCTCAGAGGAAACCCTTTCTATAGATCTAAATGTCACTAGAAATCTGATCCACAGAAAACACTGGCACCAGCCTGGGTCTTAATATTTCATGTCAAATTCAACTTCATGAAAAAGCAATATGACAGCTAATTAGAGCTCTAAATTTGATTAAAGTACAATGCTCTGATCATTGTGAGCTTGCCTTGCTCGCTTTTCCTCACTGCAGAAAACTCACACCACCAGGTACCAGCAAATGACACATGAAGCCCCTTACCTACTGAGGAACATAAAGCCATAAATCTTCCAGTGTTTTAAACAGAGTTCATTGGTGTGGGGTTTTTTGGAATGTAATTTTCTTTGTAACAAATGAAACAGCTCATTATAGTAGCTACATTACAAGGGAGGATAAATTAGCAAGGCAGTATTTCATATTTAAGGATACAGTTCTATCAATGCAGCTCATTTTTATAACAAATGTAATGAAAACAGGAAAAAAAGAATCAAAAAAAATATTTTCAGTGAAAGCATCATCAACAACTGAAAGCTCAACATTCAGCTGCAGTTGTGGAGCTTATTGCTGTAAATTTGTTTTGTTACTTCACTCATTATTTGTTCTACAATACTTTTGTATTAGTTGTCATTGTATAAATGCCCTAATTTAATTTGGGGTTTTTTTTCCCTGACTTAAGCAACTAAAATACATAAATAATATACAGGCATATAATCCTGAATTAAAAACATATCTTTGCATACCAGTGAGTTACATCTGCTCCTCCACATATCTGTTCTGTTGAATCTCTAATCTGTGAATGCTCATGATAACCAGTTTGGCAAGTTAAAATAACCCAACCAAATGAGCTTGCTCACAGAAGCAGCTGACATGGTAACTCATAGGAAACGAGAAACTTCTCCTTCATCCCCTAAATGTCCTCAACAATTTCTTGATGCACTTGTGGTTTACAGACCAGGTCTGATCCCAGACCAAAAGGAATCGCTGCAAGTTTTCTCTAGTGCATTCAGAGAGGTACGGATCAGGATTGCACGCTCCCAGCACAGCTCTCAATGTCTCCTGCTAAACAAACACGTATTTCCTACAGTTAAGAAAGGAAGAAAGAGCTTCTGTGATGATTTATTTGGTCATGATGATAGAGCAGCCCTTCTGAACTTCATGCTGGGGAACACTATACCTTGGGAACTGTCAAATACTGCAGCCACAAGATTTTTTTTCCAACATTTATACTGAGACATCCACACTTTCTCTTGTTCAAACAGAAAAAATTAATTGCCTTCCCTAAAAATGATACACGTTCATCTTTTTTTCTGCTCAGTTGCAGAAGTCAAAATCTCAGTAGAATATTTCATTATTAATAACATTAAGTATCATCCAGTATGTCACAAGTAGTATTTAGGTATTCAATGTCTAAATAATCATGGCGTAGAAATGCTGTGTGTGGACACAGAAGGAAACTCTTTTGGAGTAGTAACTGTTCTAAATAATAAGAATTTTTAATGTGCTAAACCCTCTCCCATAGAGTGACCAGGCCTGGCCGAGTATGATCTTTAGGGATGGGTTTGAGGGTGTTACCTTTTCTGGAACGACGCTTTTGCCATCCCACGCGTACCCTCTCTTGGTGAAATAATTGACTGTGGCAAACTCGATAAGTGCTGAGAAGACGAAGGCGTAGCATACAGCTATGAACCAATCCATGGCCGTGGCATAGGCCACCTTGGGCAGTGAGTTCCTCGCACTGATGCTCAGGGTAGTCATTGTCAGCACAGTTGTCACTCCTGCAAAGCAAAGAGTTTGTGTCTTCAGGCCAGGGGCTGGTTTTTGTCCTTCATTTCCCAGCTACTCCTATAGGTGGGAAAGCCTTTTCTACACTCCTGGTTCTCAAAAACTTCCCAACCTGAAGTTCAGTTTTTAATTGAGGATATCAGATTTCAAGTTCTGTGGAAGTTGCAGGATTTTCAAAGCATTTTTCCTGCTTTTATTATTTGATGTTGTTATAGTAGAATACTATTTTTAAAGCTGGAATGGAAATATGGTTTGTGAGCTACTTGTATTTGAAGGATTTGTGAAATACTTCCTGGTACTTGAAGGATCGTTGTCACTGTTCTTTATTCATGCCCTGCAAATTGTACTACAGATGTAACAATTTAAGATCTTTACTTTTTTCTTGCAGCAGTTCTGAGACACTTAGAAAACTAAAAAACTTGCTTCAGCTTATTTGGGATATTATACTTCAAAGGTATACTTAAGGGCACCAAGATTTATGTTATTTCATTTTTTTCAATTGATGGTTTTTACAGATTTCTGTTCCTTTATTCACTGATGCCCTGAAAATAGCAAAGATTTTATGTAAGAACAAAGACAATGTAATTTGCATTTCTGATATCAGAGCTTCTCACTGCTGAACCTTTCCTCTTACCTGGCCCCAGAGAGCAAGCAGGACTGTACTGAATTCACTCTGCTTGCAGCTGCTTAGAAAAATGAATCTCCAGGTGCACACAAGGCATTTACATCAAATCACATGTCCACAAGCTACCTTGACAACTGCACTGTCATGTCTTGAATGTGTCTGGTGACTTCATCTTCGCTGCACTGAGTGTTAGTGGAAATGAGCAGTGGTCTAAAATAGGCCAATTAATGAACAACATATTTACGTTGTAGTGTGAAGAGCTTGAATTATTAGTGCCTAATGAGGAAGCAATTTCTCCTTCCTGAGATGCAACCAAATGTTTTCTTTGACTTATTACTAGTGAGCTTATGTTTCTCTTACATAGTAGCAAAAGAAAGATTTATAACTTTTATTATCTGTGGTACTAAGTGGGTTAAAAGACGAAAGTTGTGCTTCTGTGTGTATATGCATTCATGCAAGATGTTCCGAAACTCTGTTCATTTTGAAATGAAAAAGCTATCTTGATACATAATGATGGAGTAAACACAAGAATATTTGCTAAATAACTGTCTTCTAAAAGGAAAACAGAAATTTGTTGGTTCTTGAGCCTGTGAAGATAGCAGTTGGAAAATTGTGCAGTGTTATATATTATTCATTGAGACTAGAAAATTCTGTTCTCCATCTAGTGACAGTGAAGTACAGCATTTCAAACTGATGATCAGACATTTCTTTTTAAATGGTATGTGCAAGAAGAGGTAAAACAGTTACAATTTCAATAGCTTTGACTATAAAGGGCCATAAAAATCCCTAGTAGAGTAGTTCTCAGCAAAGCTGATGTTAAAAATTCAGAATTAATTCTAGTAGCTAATCTAAACAATATTATGTAAATCAAATTTAATTATACCGTAGTCTAAACCACTGTTTCATAAATGCAAATCAGTATATCAATGGAAAGCCATTGCTTGGTTCATGAGGTGTAAGGCTATGCAAGTTGTGATTGATTTCCAGAATAAATTGGAAAACTAAAGCACAGCTGTAAAGGGTGCAAGAAAAGATCCATAAAAATAGCTCTTGTTCAACAAGAGTTTCAGAGGCTGCATTTCTCAACACTGACTCTCTGGCTTTGTCATTTCCAACATAAATGGGTTCATTCTCTTTGGCAAAGCCAGAGGGCCTAAAGCATCCTGTCCTTGCAGTGCTCTGAGGCAGTGAAATGAGTGTCAAAGCCAGCTTGGCTGGGGTGCTTCTACCTCCTGCCAAAGGTGTTCAGCAGTCCCATCTGGATATCACCAAAGACTAGGTCACATAGCAGAAATCTCAGGTTCTAGTTTTCCTAAATGAAAATTTGTTTTGTTTGGGTTTTTTTTGTTTTGTTTTGTTTTTTTTTTTAATATGTTCTTGACTTGGATTGATATCTTCAAAGAATATGAAAGTTGTTTGTTTCTAATTTTAAGATAAGCATTTGCAAGAAGTGGTTAAACTCTAGGGACCAGCTGTATAAACTTCAGAGTCCTTTAGATTGCCTTCTCAATGCATTCTTTGAGTGCATGTATTCAATGGTGTAAGCACAATAAATTGTTGCTGATCTCAACAGTAGCCTGTAAAAGGGATTAAGGAAAAAATTTAAAATAAGAATTTTCAGAGAAAAAGATGTCAAATGATGGATACCCTTTGATTAAAGCCTTTTTAATAATCCCATGACTAACATTATTGCCATTGTCAGAGATGTTTTATTAATATTCTGACTGCTTTGAAAAATTCAAATGGTAATAGATGGCTTGAGGTATTTTCAGGTCTGTTTTTACAAAGAGTTTATCAGTTTAAAATCAGTTTAAAAGCTTTGGACCCATGTCTTCACAATGAAATTTGTCAGCTCTTGGGTACTACACCATGTCCAGGCTCACACTGTTCTCCAATATCATGTTACACATAACTGCTTTTACCATAACATTTCCGAAACCGAATTGCCTCATGATTGCCAGGAGGTTTATAGGTCTTGCTTACCAAATACAGTTCTTGCTGGAACAGATTCTCTGTTAAGCCAGAAGGAAACCTGTGAGAGTATCACTGTCATGATGCATGGCAGATAAGTCTGGATGACAAAGTACCCAATCTTCCTCTTCAAATGAAAATGTGTAGTCATAACAACATATTCCCCTAAAACCAAGAAAAAACAGCATTAAAGCTTTTATAAATATAGAAACCAGAGGTCTTTATAGGAAGTATTTTTTTATTACATTCACCCCTATTATAAATAGAAGTCCTCAAATCAAAGTGGGTCAGCTTTAAAGAAAACACCTAATAAACCTGGTGGGTTTTTTAAATTTTTCCCTAATAAAACAAAATCAGACATTTCTGGGAAATGCTAATTAAATGTACATATTTTCATCTCTGCTGAATAGTGAATGAGAGCCTGCATTAACTGGTGGCTGTTCAAAGCTCTTCTGGAAGGTCTTATTCCATTAGAAGATGGAAAGCCACCACAGCATACCCATGTAATCATCTAAAAACTAAAGCAAGACAGCCTCCTGAAAGTGTTTCTGTTGGGCCAAGCTTAAGATGTGATTGCTGATGTGATGGTGTCTGCATTACCACTGTCAGTGCTTTATGTACTCTGAAGACAAAGTGTCCCTGTTCAGCTAATGTAGTACCTCAATAAATTATTCTTCTCTTCTGAAGTAATTGATTACTGCAAGAATAACATACAATATTTTCATTAGCACTAATGCTTTTGGAGCTAAAAAATCATATGAGCTGGGTACTACAATTGCTATGAAAAGGAACTGTTGTTACATATATAAATAAATTTTATATATACTGTTAATAATTGAATATAAATATATTTAATACTCTAATATACCAATGTCATTCCATAAACCTTTCTTGCCAGCAGAGCCAATAATGCTCATTTTCAGATCATTATTTATATAATTTAAAATGGATTTTGAAAAACAGTATATTCTCCAAAGATTGAAAAAATCTATTGTTTTGATTTTTTTTTTCTTCTTCCTCTTTTTTTTTTTTTTTCTTGAGGTGACTGATTCTTCTTATTATGCAATAAACATCTTAGGAATGAAACAAGTAGACACGTAACTGAATGAAAACTTCTGTCTATATCAGAGATGACGTGAAATTACTGTAGTTCTACTTTAAAATGTAGGCAGCTGGAAGGAGAAAACTGCTCTTGTACAAAAAAATCTTAAACTTGATTGAAAAACTATGTCTAGACATTGATCACTTATGCACCAAGCATGTCAAATGCCCATTTCTGTTATGCAGAGTCCAGAAGAACATTCATTTGAACAATCTTGCTCAACATCTAACCCTGAGGAAAGCTTATTTATAAGATGTGACAATACTCCTGGTATGTTTCAATATAAAAGACAGTAGTAAAGAGGGAAAAGAGAATAAATTTTAAATCGAGAGGTAACACAAAGGATATATAAGGAAATCTTTTTATTTCAACAATAGGAGTGGCTATAGTATAGTGGGAATTATTACTAGAATTTTGCTCACTTTTTTTTAATTTTCACTGAAACAACCTCCTTCTCCTCTGTACCAGAGATTATGATCTTACGAAGGGTGCCAGTTGTGGCTAGGAGAGCCAATAATTTAATTTTATCTACTTAAAATATGATATGGGAAGCTATTTTAATGCAATCAGATATAGAATGCGCACAACGGTATGTCAGAATTAATTCAGTGATTGTAGATGGCAAGCTAAGAATACAGAGTGAACACACCACTGTACTCTGAAGCTTTATTTAGCTGCTTAAATTATCAAAGTATTTTTAACCTCTGGAAAATGAGAACAAGATCCAAAGCATAAAGGCAATTAAAAAGACAGGGTTTACTCTGGTCTGTTAAGCACTGCAGCAGGTCTGAGCTGGAAGTCAGCTAAAGGTAACGCTGGGAAGAGTGAATTGGGCAAAGCAGAGGCCTGGAATAATGCTCTGCACTTCAGTTACAAGGCAAAACCATGCTCTTAAGTTTCTACACTACCAGTGGACTGCATTTATTGGACAGTCACTTATTAAAAGGTAGTAGATGGTTGATAAGATTGATTGAAATGACTCTAGGACATGAAAGCACTCCAGTTACTTACTGCATCTTTAGCTTCCCATATTTTATGGCTTTCTTTAATTGAATAGCATCGCCACATTTGTGACAGCTGCTGATCTGACTCTCATAACTTCCCAATTCCTCTGTAATTCTATTTTGAAAGCATTGCAATACAGCTATAAAATTCCCTACAATCTAAAATTTAAAATAGCTCTAGAGCAAAATATTGCTTATATTCACAGTGTCTGATAGCTAGTGCTGATTTCACAAGTTGTAGCTTAGGCATCTGGTATTCTCTTATCGCTTATCTTTTCTTATCCAAGGAAGTTAGAAAGGTATTTCTTCTTAGCTTAATTGTAATTCCTGAAGTCTTCTACAAATAACTGTGTTGTGCAGATAAATCTGGTTTTCATTTTATTTATTCCAAGAAGTTTAAATTAGTTCATATGTAATACACAATATGAAGCATTTAAAAGTTGTCAAACAAGTTCTGCATCTATATTAACATAATTTTTGAATGACTGCCCATGTTGGAACATTTCCAGAGGTCTGGAAGAGTCTGTACCTCTGTTCAGTGCTTCTGTAGCTGCAGTTTTTAATCAGCCCTTACTTCTACCATATACTGCAATAATCAAATGTGCAGGTGGTATAAACTAATCTATGCCCTTAGAAGAAAGTAGTTAATAATTCAGTAAAGCTACATTAAAGCTATTTATCAATGTTCTGTAAACTATTTGTAAAAAATCAGATTTAGCAGCATCTAAAGTTAATGTGCATCACATCAAACATAAGGTTTGAGGTGGGGACTGAGTTCAAGCTATAAGAATACTTTTTCTATTACTGTAAGCAGAGAAGTAAGGCTTTCCTTGCCATTAATTTAAAACAAAGTATTTATCATTTACTATTTATGCCATGTAACTCAGTAAAAAAAACTCTTAAGAACAACATTATCGCTGTAGATTTACAGAAGACAAGAAAAAAATAGACTGTTTTGAGTTTAAATCCTGATGATTCTCAGTGCAAAGCAATGTTTTCAAGGTGGCAAAGTAATTCTATATAAATAGAAACTTGCACAAGCCATTTTAAGTGTTTGTTAAGGTGCTTACAAAAAGGATAATTTTAAACTCTTTCTAAGTCAATATGAATCTGTAAGAGAGTGACAGAAATTTTACATACAAATAAAAAATGGATGACTCTGCTTAAACAAAACAGCAGCAGCAATAATTTTTATTTCACTTAATACTATTTTAAGCCTATAGCACCTGCATATTCCATTGCTAGAATAGATGAATGAACTACACCATAAAAAAAGTTTTCATGTTTCAAGCTTCTCTTGTCATTAAAAAAACAGTGTTTGTAGTTATCTTGTTCTATATCCATAAATAAGGACTGCAGGTGGCCTACTAGCCAAGGAAAAACTTAAAGAAAAAAAAAGCACTCAATAGATTGTGTTCGTTTTGCAGGTCCTGGTTTTTTGGTAGCGGGGCGGCCACAGAGGTGGCTTCTGTGAGAAGCTGCTGGAAGCTTCCACCATGTCCAGCAGAGCCAATCCCTAATGACTCTGAAGATNAAAAACATCTCCGGTAATGAACTGACCAAAAACCACCATGCGGTGTCGATGGGAAGGAGGGAGGGGTTGGGGGGGAAAGGTGTTTTAAGGGCTTATTGTACTTCTCATTATCCTCCTCTGATTCTGTTAGTAATAAATTCACTTTGCAACTTAAGTTGAGCCTGTTTTGCCCTTGCAGTGTTTTCTCCTGGTCCTTTTCTCAATCACGAGCCCAACGTTAATTTTTTTCCTCTCCTCTGCCCAGCAGGGGAGGGTGAGCGAGCAACTCTTGTAGGTGCCTGGTGTTGGGCCAGTGTCAAGCCACAACAGGATCCATGAAATAATTTAATAGTTTTGAGAATGTTTAGAATAACCTGGCTCCACCCAAATCCTTGGGAAAATAAGTATCTAGAATTCCACACAACTCTGAGTATCATCTTAAAGTTGCCCAAGATGTTGTAGATTGCTCTAATGATCCACAGAATCAGCTGCAAAAGAGATTTATTTTCTGGCCTAATAAAGGTGTGTTGAGAACACTTAAGTGAAGATTGACTTCAATTCCTTTTGTCTTTCTGTAAGATGAGTCACTATCCATGACTCTGAAAGCAGGGAGGAATTTTGTAATTTTCATTAGATATGTCGTATCTTAAACCAGAGATGAGCTGGAAGATTCTGTTGAGATTACCTGCCCACCTATCTCAAGAGGGAGAAAAGGAATTATTAACCACTTCTGATCCTCACCTTTAGTATGGGGAAAGTGAGGTATTTTTCTTTCCAGAGTAAATAATGAAGAATTTTCCTTTAAGACTTTGAATTTGCAAGCAATAAATATGTTTCTTCCACAACTGTATATTCGTATCAGCTACTAATTAAAGAGGATTGCAAATTCGTAAATACTAAAAAGATTCTCTAATGGGATTGTTTTTAGTTTTGGTACTATTGCATTTAGTTCTTTGTACAGTTTATCAGCATCTAGACAACAATATCTTCATCTCAGCATATTTTATATATTACCTATACTGTATTTAACTTTACAGATAGGAAGAGTTTCCTCAGGTAGAAAAAGGAGGCAGAATTCAAATCTTTGAAATAGCATGGGCAAAAGAAATTGTTTGTTTTTTAATGGAAATGCATGAAGAAATCTTACACTTATATTTCAGTTCTTTTTGAAAAATTCTTATCTGCCCTTCTTAACAATTTATAGCATGCTCCTCACATTGCTCTCTAATTACCCTGAACCATGTCTGGCATTTCTATTTGGTTTAGTTATGTTCTCACACTCATGAAATTTTTCTGATTATCCTACTGCCCTTAGAGCACATGCAGCAAGCAGGGAGCAAAGGCAGCCCCACAGGTTGGTGAGGTCACTCTGAGAGAACCAAGAGCTGAGCTCCCTTGAGCTCCCCTCAAATCCTATTGACTTTTCAGCAAAGGGCAGTTGTGGTGAATTACTGGCTGCAGAAAAGCCAATGGCAACATTTCCATCTGTGGGAAGGTCAAGAGTTCTCCCCTTTTCTTTTTACCTGCCTGTTGCACACCTCTGTGCTCAGCAATGGGAGCAGTTGTGTTGATGCTGTTCTTATGCACAGTTCCTATTATTGCCATCCCACTTCCTTTTATGATTATATCAACTGAACAGAAGCTTCCAAGCAGTAACCTAGAAACTTGTCTGTGAGAACTTTTCTAGGCTTAATAGAGCATATGAATATATTTTAGCAAGCTAAATAAAAAATTCAGACATAAATTGTGGTTCACCTTGAACTGACTCACTTTCCCTTAAATGTTCATTGACTTTAACAACAACACATTAGGAAATTTGGTTTATGCAGCTGTAAGTGAACTTCTCTCTAAGTCACAATGTTGGGTATATCCACAGCAATACAACCACTTCTCCTAAAGCAGTGCTGGTTTTGGTCCATTGACCAGTCAATCTGGTCAACAGAGCTTTTGCTCATGTCCAGTGCTCAGCTTCTTACTGCATTTAGATCTTCCAAATTATTAGAAAATAAACTAAAAAAAAATTTACATCTTGAAACAAACACTGCAAAGTTAAAAAATAAGGGGCTCTAGCCAGCTTCAAGGTTACAGGTATATCATACTAAAAATGTCAGCTGTATTTCTGTATCTCATTAAATTTTTGGAGTTAAAGCTGGTGCCAGCATTAAACTAAATCTTGTTTGGATAATTCAGGTGGTTTTGAATTTGATGACAGTTTTTTTCATTCTCTAAATACCTCCTTGAGAAACTATGTACCTGCTTTTAGCAACTTCACTGCCTCCAGAAGTATGATCTTTGAGGATACATATTATTATGCTATTTTTATAAGCCTATATAGTAAGCAGATAATATAAGAACATGAGAAGTGCTTCTTTATAATGTAAACTATTGGTTTTTCTGGCTAGATCTGACACTGTAGGAAGCTTTTTAATTGTTCAAATATTTTTACTACCAGTTGAAGTAGGAAAATAATCTCAGAATGTATTATCTTTTCAGTCATGTTTGCCTAATCTGAAGTACATATATTATAATTTACCCCTCAGTCTTATGTCTTTGCATTTTTTAACCCTGCTCTGAATTATGTAATGACAGTTAAACATCACCCTTCCAAAAAAATTTTCACAGACCTGTACTGGACTGCACAATTCCAGAGTCCACAGTTTGTCCAAGCAGATCATACTGGTTCAGTCGAGAGCCATCTTCAGCCACAACCACTGACCTTGCTGGTTCCCGTGTCCACTCATACACAACCTCTGCTCTGGTATAAGCATCTAATTTAAAAGAAATACATTGCATTTCAGCTTTGCACTTTCTGTTGCCTTATGGCTTTATCAGAACAATGTTTTGACCAGTAGTTTGAATATTTAATTCTCTTTAATTATCTTTAATTATCTGTGGAAACCCACAATGATCTTACTGGAATTTATCTATGGGAAATACAATTGATTTTTATAAAATAGCAAAATAGCTGCTCTAGGTCTGGATTAAGTTTGGTCCTCAATGGCATGAAAATATTTCTCTCGTATATATTTCCTGCCTATGTAAAGAAGTGAGAGTGAGAAGTGGAATTTCACGAGCATGTAAGAACCCCAAGCCTTTTTCAAACTTTTAGCTATTGTCAGGAAAGATGAGCCCCAGACTTTTCAATTTTTCATAGTGTGATGTTATCTGGGCCTCTGTAAATCCTTCTCAGAATGGCTTCAGTGATCTCATCCTCACCCTGGCTACAGCTCCCCATTTGGTCATGCCCCCATCACACTGTCCTTGCTGTAAAACAGGCCTAGCAGACATTTCTGAGGCTGCCTAGGAGATAGTGTGTTTAAATCACAATTACTCTATTTTTTTTTTTTTTTTTTTTTTTTTTTTTTTTTTTTT
>VZRS01004225.1:24539-50605 GCA_013398055.1 Ifrita kowaldi
TTATTTTTGAGTAGTTCTCACACTCAAGACTTGAGCCTGGAACAAGGCAAGAGAAAAGCACCATGGGCTCTCCAAACCCAAGCAGTCTGGTGTGTAACACAGATAATTCAGTAGCATCTACATATGCCATTGAGGGGCTTTGTGCTGTTATTTATGTTATTTCAGGAATCAAGGTACTCATAAATATTTTTAATCCTAATTCCGTGGTAAAATTCTCCTGTCATTTTGTGTGGTCTGGAATCTGGCAGCTCTCACTCGGAGTATTTGGGTGGGAATTAATTGGCTGCACAGAGGCATTTAGTGTAATTCTTTACACTTAAAGAGTATCCAAAGGCATAAATGGGAATGAATGTGTGGCCAGAGCCTACATCAAGCTTGCACCCAACAAAGGCAGCTGAAGTCAGATGTGACATCTTAGGACATCCAAAATGACACCTGGATTCTACCTACAACATGAGAATTTCCCTTTTTTCAGACTGACAAGCAGGAAGGGAAAGGGAGGAATCGCATTCACTTGACCTCATTTGTGAGTTAGCAATTTTATCTTACCAGTGTAAGAGATAACAGCTAGTAATTGACGAGGTTGGATAGAATGCACTGGTAAATTAATTGCATGGCATTTGATTCTGCATTATTGAAGCTGAAGGGTGCTTTGATCCTCGGGCTTCATATTCACTAAACACTTTAACATATCTTGGAATATATTTCTGGAATCAATGGCAAAAGCAAATCTACATCTTAATAATTCTGACTTTAAAAATAATGGCCACAGTAAACAGAGAAATTGACTTACTAATATAGTCACATAAAGACAGAAATAATATTAATTTTCAAGCATTTTTTCTGGAGTATGAGAATAGCTTAGAAGACAGAGGAGTGCTTTTCTGAGCTACTGAGAACGACTGGATTGGGTTAGAGGGAAGTGAGTGCACTGGGCAGTGCTAGAAATGAGCTGCCAGATTTCGTGCTTGATTCAGCTGCCCCCCTCGGCTTCCAATTCACGTTGCATAAGCAGCAACGCAGCCGTCTGGTCCCGTCACTGCTGGTTTCCAGAGTGGCCTCAGTTTTAAACTGACAATCAGATGTTTGTGGTAAGAGTTGAGATCATCTGCCTTTCTGATTTTGTTTTGCCAACGTATGGCATTTTGTTTTTCCAGAATTTCTTTAGCATTTGTCACCTTGAATTTACACAGGAATAACCTCTAGCTTAAGCTGCTCTTTGGCAAAACACTTTAGCCTTGGAGCTGGGTCAAACATTTATTGGTCCCTACAGTATGGGCAGAGTCCACAGGAGATGTGCAACTTCTTCGTTGTGAGGCTTTTAGGAATCGAGCTGCAACAAGTGATAAGTAACAGCAGAGGACATAAAAACCCTCTTATCCAATTTAATCTAAAACAAATGGAGCTAGGCAAACACTACCTTGGGGAGCTAAGTGTTAGATTGTAGCCTGCACTTTAAGCATGGATTTTGTGACAATTAAACGAATTTTTCAGTAAATTTTCCAGTCCATTAAGATGATTATAATTAATTGCTTTAGTTTGACAAAAATGTCCCAAATGTATTTAAATATGATTCTCACTTAAAAAGTGGCAATTCATTGTAAGATCTGTTCTTTTTCTATGTATAACAGTGAGTCCCACTTTCATAACATGCTTGGGTCCAGCCATTTGTCCTATGGGGGATATTTCTATTTATATCAATAACTAAATATTGAGAGAAATATTCTGTAACTTGATAATTATGGCATATGATCTGATGAGAAGGAGGGAAGAGATCCAGCTTTAAGGGCTGTTTTCGACAGTGAATTCTTCATGCAGTGTTTGCAGTAAAACCGTGTTACAGAAGGAACTCCTCCCCATGAGGATACCAGATTAGGAGCTCGTCTGAATTTAGTGGGTGAATGCAAAGTTACCTTGAAAACTCCTTGATTTTGTCTAATGATCCTTCCAAGCATTTGGAGTTACTTGTTTGCCTAGGCACAGTTTAGGACAGCTGCCATAGAACATTAGTGTTCAAACAAACAAACAAAAAAAATCAAAAAAACCTGTAAAACGTGACAGTCCACAGCTGTACTCTGAACTTAGAATGTCAGTTATTGCCTTTGAGTGGTGTAAGAAATGGTCCTTCTGTCAGAAATATCAGTGATTTTTTTTGGTCAATTAAGAAAATTATGTACATTATGAAAATATTTTTTTGAGGAAAAAAATAAATTTAAATACAAAAGATGCAGATAACTTGTATGTTTTTCTGCTGTCTTGTTCTTGCCTTCTGGTGTGGTTCTGGACTTTCATGCAAATCCACATTGTCTATCCCGTTTATTTAATAATTTCTGCAGATCTTAGTCATTTAACTGAGGCAAAGTCCTCAGTAATCTGGAAAGCCGTGCACTTTGTGAACGAAGAGTACACTGATCTGGGACACAATGAGCCAGAAAGAACTCAGTGTAGGAAAAGAATGGGAAATATTGTTCATACTAGTGAAGGTCTGGTGTTTGGGCTATGGTTCAGTGATGCACAGATGTGGTGATACGTGTCTTGTCGAGTCTATATAATTCAGTCTAGTTAAGTCAAATTTGTTTGGAAACTGTTCCTGGTTTAAATTATCATTAGCAGGTTTTTTGCAAGATTAGCCATCTCCCTACCTCACAGCTCCAGCATGAAGCCCGCAGGGACACTTTAATGAGCATATTAAAAGAAATTCGATCTTGCAGCCCAGATCTCACTGGGATCTCGGGTGTACAGACCTCTTATTAATCAAGAACCCACTGCAGTATCTGTCCTATTATAAGATGGAGTAAAGCTTCCTCCCACTCCTCTCTGTTTCACGGGAGATTTGGAAAGATTTATTGGAAGTGCTCTAAGAAAACTTAACATTCAAGGAGTAAACTATTCTTGTCAGTTATACTCCAAGGTTGTATGAGCTTTTTGTTCTCTAATCTAGGAGATTAGCAGCTCTTTGAAGACAAAACATCAGTGCTGTCTCATGGCAAACATAGAGCTGTTCAGCCCAAAGTAAATTATCACCCTGTTGGGTACCATTCGAAGAATGAATTGGGTTTTCTGTTTGTTGACTTCTAAAATTGATCAAGCCACTAAGTACCCACTATCAGTGAAACGGCCCATTTCTGTTAGAAAAAAAGTAGCCATTGAGGAAATAATTTGTACACTATTACATCTTCCATATATTTTAACTTCCTTGTCTGTTAAATGAACTAGAATAAATTAGATCTTCACTCTTTTTTTCTCTATATTTAATTTCTAAAAATATTATGTTTAGCTAAGTGTCAGGTTGGTTGCTATTCAAATTGAAGTTTTGGGGAAAATTCTAAACTTACCAAAAGCTTTGTCAGTTATTGCACTGATTTCAATTACATGATTTTGTTCAGTATGTTCTCTCATCTAGGGCTATGTATGCTGCTAGTGTAGGATTCTATTTAGAGATTTCTGAGATTTTTCACTTCCAAAAATGTTCCATGGTGTAATATGAGTATCTTCTAATCCTAGGAAAAATGTTGATCTAAACATACCGAGACTACGGTAGCAGAACTGTTTTCACCTAAACCAATTCAGTTATACATGGCGTGTACTACTTGTCTTTAACGTTGACTTTGGGTTTCAACAAAACAAAGCAGCTATAAGATTAACAGCATTTTCTATGTGACAAACTACTTTTCTAGATATTTAGAGAACTGTCATTTTTATCTTTTGTGAATGTCCAGTCATCACATTGTAGGATATTTAAGACACATAAAAGAGGTCCATTATATTAAATATATATATATATATAAAAAAAATAAAAGAATAAAAATACAATCCTGACAAAACCATGAAAAATACACAAGATTAAAACCTTGAGGTTTTCTCAGTTGCAAAATACTCTTTTAAAGAGGCCTAAAAAGGGAGAAACCTCAATTTAAAATAAACTTACAGCTTCCAAATTTCAAGGGGCAAGCATGTGCATCCATAGGAAAGTCTTCTAAATGCATTGGACATTCTGCTCTCACAGTCAATCTATAATGGATTAATGAGCAAAAGGATACATTTATTCTAGTTTCATAGAAATAGCAAATAGATTTCTATTAAGATACATGGCATAAGTATAGCACAGTACCCGTTATGTGATTCATAAGCAGTTACAAAGGGACCTGAATTGTCTGGCTGGGGGTGTGACTGCTCTGCCCCTCTGCCCTTCCTCACGGCACATCAGAGGCATGCTCAGGCTTCTAACTTGGTGTGAGGATTAAAATCTATTAGCAACTGCAATTGCTTCCTTGCTGCAATCATTAAATTGGCCCACTCTGGATGCTCAGACATTTGCTGAAATCATTTCATTGCTATCAGCTTGAGTGCAAATATGTTTCTCAATAAAAGAGATTAAATGAACTGGAAAGTCACATACCACACATCACCAAGGAGTGAACAGTTATACTTGAATAATAGGCGGAAGATTGCACTAAGGCACTTGTAAAGGTGAGGAAATAGAAATGTTTATGATCAAAAGAAGAGACACATGTGAACAATATGCTGCCAAGGCAGTACTCCTGTGGATGAAATCCCTAACAGCTGAGCATTTAGAAAGACAAGAAAAATTGATTGACCTAGACTTGTGTAGCTACCAGCCAAGCAGATTCTACTTCAGTCTAGGCAATCTTGAAAGATGTTGCACAATAAATTGAACATCCCAAATGCCTGGAGACTTTTTTCTCCAAACACTTGCTCTGATAGTAAAAACATCTTTAAAATTTTTTAAAGAAAACTCAGTGTTTATCTATATACTAAGTTATCCATGTTGACTTGAAGTCAACAGAATCCCTTTATACCTTGTTTTGATTCCATGTGAGACATAAAGGGGGGGATGTGCAGCTCTATAGAGGCTACCATTCTTTTCATTCTTTAATTTGTAGTTTTTTAATCCAGAACATTCGCATGACTGTATATCATCATTATTTCAAAAGGATTTATTTAACTCAACTGGACAGCTAAAGTTCAGTCATCCATGAAGAGAATAATGTATTTCCAATGAATACTGTCAGCACAAAAATAATTTTTTCTCCTTACTTTCCAAATGCTTTAATCAATGGAACAAGAAATGTCTATTTTTATGCTGTCATGCTTTATAATCCCAAGCACAAGAAATATTAAGAATGGTCAATGAATTCTGTGTGCATCTGTTAGTTCTTAGAATCTGCTTTCTATAGGATCCAAAGATTAAAGACCCTTGCACACAATTTAGGAGTACAGATTATATTAAACTTTCAGGCTTTATTATATTTGCTGATGGAATCCTTGAAAGCAATGCCAAATTAAGATCCTCTGCAAACTGATGGATTACTAATACCATAAGAACCTTTTTAAAAGCAAGCACTAAAACACATCCAAGGACTGTAGAGGTAGCACAGCAGGAGAGGAAAAATAAACACTGCAAACAGCTCAGTTTGCCCATCATCCCAAGGTCTATTGTGAAAATAATTATTAAGCAAGAATCAAATTACGCTCAAAAAGGAACCAGTTTCCTGTCTGGAAAATATGCTTTCATAAGTTAAATTGTAAAACTAAATGAAGGATGTAATATTTAGGGCTCACCTCATTGTGTATAGCAACGTCCCATCCTCTGTAATTCGCAATAGTTTATTTGGCATTGTCATGTTGTGAGCCACTGACTTCTTTCCATTGTGGAAAAAGGTATCAGGTGTCCAAATTTTGCTGGCCATTAAATTATTTAACCGGAGAACTGTCATAGGTCCTTTGAATTTTAATCTCTCATCTTTCCAGCTTTGGCGGAAAAATACATCTATAGTGTATTCCTACATCAATTCAGAAAAAAAGGGAAACACTTATGGTGTCATATGTTGCAATATGAGAACTTGAAAAGCATGTTCTTACCATTCCCTAGAAGCAAGATGACTATTAATGAAATTAGTCATAATCAGAACGTTTATTTTCTGTATTACTTACAATGTACCTGAAGCTGGTTATTAAACAGCTACAATATCATTACTGTGTTCAACAGAATAAACATCAGGAAGAAAAGTATTTCAAGATTTGCACATAAGTTAGATATACTAAAATGGAAACAAAATAATTCACCCTTTTCCCATTTAAACTGTAATTTGATGGTGCAGATAGGTGGCCAGTATGAGTGGCACAGGAAATGTGTGCCACAGTAAAACAAGCCTTGTGAGACCGGGTCTTACTACAGCCTTTTGTTCTAAAAGTCTTGTTAGACTAAACATGGAATCAACCTGCAGAAAGTTCACAGTTCGCTAAAAGTATGTGGTCTGACTGATGAGATGTGGAATGGTTCATTGGGCTAAATCATTGGACTACAAAGAGCACAAGCTGAGGACAGCTTTGGGCCAAGAGTTACAATCTGATTCCACATGGACTGGGCCAGTGGGGGAGAGAAGCAGTGGACATGGGGACAACCAAAACAACCAACACTCACTACAATATGAAAGAAATATGAAAGAAAGTAAGAAAGATATGTGGAATATTTTACACAAAATATAGAGGTATGTGTGGTGAAAATGTGAAGAACTGTGAATGCAGTATAGTATAGCATTTTCCTAAGGAAAAATTCCTCCCTGACATGGAAGTTCAGTATGGGATTATCCTGCCCATTCCATCTTTGATATTGTGATAAACATCAATAGCAGTTATCCCAATGTGGTTTTAAATTACCCTGAATGAGACTATTTTGGCTGAGAAATTGAACCTTTGCTGAGATCTCCCACGAATGGAGATGACAAATCCTGAAATAGAGAGAACTGTGTGTGAAGGCACACAGAGCTATAAGGAAAAGAGCTGTGCTGACAAACATGTTAGTGAAGAGAAACATTCAGGAAGGAGTATGAGAAACATTCAGGAAGGAGTATGTAAAATGTCTCCACAGCAAATTCCTTTAGATTTGTGGTTTTTTCTTTTTAACAACCAGGAACACTCTATACAACATAACCACTTTTGAGCTGTTTATTCCTTGTGCAACCATTAGCAAGAAAGAATGGTGATTCTTACTGATGTGTATTTTCCCTGCTTTTAGGGTATGAAATGCCTGAATAAATTTTTTGTTGGCATGGAAATGTAGTTATGTGGGGTGTTATAATTTTGGGTTCATTTGGTGGATATTTGAATTTAATTTTATTTTATTTATATCCCAGACCTGTGAATCTTTTGGGTGCATCCTTAGTTGTATTTCCATTTTTTTAATAACTTGCTCAGTGAACTGCTGAAGCCTGAATTTATTCAGCTTCAGTGAAAGCAGTTTGCACTTATAACCAATTACTTGCTTCAGAATTTTGCTGGGTCATGACCTGATGTTGAATTGTGACAAAATGCTGTCCCAGGTGTGCAGCAGAGTAGGATAGAAGGAGGTGTAAAAGACAGTACCAATCATTAAAATTTTGGATTTCCTCCATGTATTACTAGCACCAAAGAATATTTCCTCCTACACACATGGGAAAGGTAAAAGACATGCCCAGAAGGTGACTTCATTTCAGCATGCATGTAAGCCATTCCCTTTTTCTCTTTCAGCCGCAAAGGGGGTGAGTGGGAGGTGGTATAGGTTGAGAAAAGAGAGTCTGGCTCTTCACTTTATACAAACACAAGGTTCATTTGCTGGAAAAGGACAAGGAGTCAGAAAGATTTGATAAGGGTCCTGACAGCTTAAAATAAAAATCAACTAAAAAGTAGGTGACAGGCCATACCTGGCACAGACTGAATCTTTCCCTATCCCAGGCCATTGCACTATATAGAATGAATTAATTTTGGCTGAGATATCTCAGCTTTTCAGTTTTCGCTATCCACTTTAGCACGTACATTAATTCTCCTCATATGAATCCTGACAGACAGCTGATCTTTAGGGACAAGCCATCAGATACTCTGATTAGGGCTTCTTCTACAGCAGGGGGGCATACAGAACCAGGGAGCAGAAGGATTTTCTCCAGATTGTGTACAATAGCAGTGGCCTACATTCAAGCATATGAGTGAGGTGGAAGTTGGAATAAATTCTCCACAGCAGAGACTCTTCATTCCATGGTGTGCAGGTTAAAAAAAGAAGATTCCTATCTGCAATTTGAATAAATTATATGGTATTGAATATTTATAACACTTTGACTTAAATGTTCTCTAATTTACTCTTCTAATACCTCTCCCTGGAGATTTTTTATTCACAGACCACTCTGTGGTCTCCATGAGGTGCTGTACAGGAAGATAGCAAGACAGATAATCATTCCTGAAAAGCTTACAGTACAGAAAAACTGGGAATGAAGGGTTACTAAAAAAAAAAAATCTGTCTTTATGAAAAAGTTAATTTTAAAATGCTTCTTATTCCAAATAATACACATAAAAAAATTGCACAAAAATGACCATTTTTATGAAAATACCCAAGTATCTGTTGATCAGTTCAATCCACCATGTGAACATGCCTGAAAACCTGCAAAGTTCTTCCAAAAAAAAGGTTTCATTTTAGAAGGTGCTTTTCTCCTGTTTAACTTTGTTCACAAGTATAAGAACAAGCCAAGGCAGTCTCTTTATAGAATAACAGGTTATGTCTATGCTGCTCTTAGAAGAGTGTATTGAAAGTGGGTAGGAACATCATGCACTCCCTGATTTATGCATGGAAGTGCCTCACTGGATCCCACAAACAGACCTCTGAGGTGTGCCGGCATCTCAGCGTGGCTATGCTTTCCTTACACTCAGTGTGAGCTGGAAGAGCCCCTGGCCAGCCCCAGCCTGGGCTCAGATAGAGCACATCCTTCCTTTGTCTGCCAAAACTGCAGCGTGTGCAGCCTCCCACACCCCACCGTGCGGGCTGCACATAGGGGGAATCTGGGGAGCCCTCAGCTGAGGATGCCTGCAACCAACCTGTCATATGCACAGAGGACTTTGCACTAAGTGTACAGTGAAATTAATATAAACTCTGTATTCTGGTAAACTCTTCAATTTCTCTTTCTGTCTCTGATTTCACACCTAGCTCCTCAAGCAAAAGATTTAACATTAGTAGGCCGCACACGTGTTACTTTTTATGGGAAGTGAGTAGGAGTTTTAGACTAAATACTTTTCTGTGAATTCTTTAGTTTTCAAAACATATGAACACCTGCCTCTGTGTTTCTTGGTCACACACTTTACTAAGAGGATGATGAATTCTTTCTCCTGTTTAACTGACTGAAAAACAGGAGCCAGTGTGGTATGGGTATCATGGTATTGGTTGCAATTATAAATTTGACTGTAGTTTTATGAATGCTGTTTTCCAAGCAATCAAAAAATGGTGTCTTTTCATAAAGTTCACTTAGAAAAATAAACTTATCCTGTAAAAGTTACTTTTTCTGGTTTTCCATTCCTTAACATTGTTTTGAGTAGTCAGAAACTTGTAATAACCTGGTGTTTAAGACCTGTCTACATTTTTAGTTCAAATTAAGCAGCCGACAATTTTGTAGTAAGAAATGGAACTTGTTTCCTTTCCTCTAATTATTTTTTCTTTTTTTTTTTTTAAATCTTTCTTTTGGTAAGTGTATTTAGAAAAATGTAGCCAGCTACAAGTTTGAATGGCTTTCATTTCTTCATTTGAATTAATTAACAAGGATGTTTCCAGCATTCATCCTATACAGCATCCAGCAGATACTGGTGGCTGCAGACCAGGCAATCCCTCTCAGTAGCAACCTCCTTGTGCAAACCTCATTTATATGCAAAATTTTAAGTACCTTATCCATATTTCTACACAACTCTTAATATCTCTTAAGAGCAGGGCTCACAATATCTTCATTCAGTTTTCTGAACTTCTCCATTCCCTGCAGTTATCTGGCAATTTGATTTTAATATTCATTCTGTAAAGAAGTGACACTAATTCTCTCAATAATCTTCTCTTCTCTTTTTAGCAGCCAAGATCTAGGAAATTCACTTTCCATTGATCAGAAGCTTTTAATATAAAAATACAGGTTAGACGGTACAGATGTCACACTGTAGGCATAAGTGTTAATTGTGTTTTAAGATGATGATCTTTCTTGGCAAAGTGGATCAGTGATGTGCCAGCAAGAACCTAAGCAATCACTCTCAGAAGAATACTGATCCAAACCCTAATGCATTTCATAATATATTATGTAGCAAATATAAAGTCTGTTAAAATACGTTATTAAAGTCACTGAGGCTTCTAATTTCAGGGCACTGAAATGCAGGGACAGCAACAGGAATGGTAGCACATAAAAGCTGATGGCATTTTTGGATCAAGGGCTTAAAGAAAGCCCAGCCTTAAAAGGGGTAAATAAGTTACTGCATAGATCTTTCATCCTCCAAATTAAAGAAAGAAAAAATGAGTACTGTAGAAATGTAGGCCATCACTTACCATATCATGGTCTGAAACAGGCCCAAAACTGGTGACGAAGATGTCAGTTTTCACTTCAGTTACACGCTCTGATGAAGCAGGAAATTAGGACAGTGAGTGACTATCAACAGCCTTCATTAGCTCTAACCACTACCAATTCTCACAATAAATAGAAAAATTACTGGCTTTGATTAGCCATTCTGAAATTGGTCTGCAATACGGTCCTGGTAATTTAATGCTCCTAGATATAATTTCACAGTCAGTATTGTCAGCAACAGTTTTTTTATTACAGTTTTTCCATAGAACTTTTTGAGATGTAACAGTACAGCAGCTGCAGTTCCACTGTTGTGGAAATATTTTCACTCTTTGATAAATCTTCTTGTCTGACACTATAACCAGTACTGAATATTGTAAACAGTACTCTATAATCTCATTGGGCACTCAGTTTCTGGGCCAACTAAAATAAGGTCTCTAGTAATTAACCCTGGGCTTGCGAGTTATGTATTTTGTATTGAGACACAAGAACACAGAAGAAAGAAAGAGAGAGAATACATTATGGTGTATACAAACATTAATATTCTTTATTGGTATGAGTTAGAAATGGCTGTATTACCCTTTACTTCAATAAACAAAAAGGAGTTAAAACTTTTCCAAATAAACATCAGCTGAACTTCCCTACTGAAATAATCTGGGTAAATGTTTTCTGAAAGTGAGCTCTCCAGTCCTATAAGCCCCAATAATAGATTAGTATAAATAATACTTCAGAAATCTGTAACATGTACATAACACAGGTTATATGTATATGCTATATCATAGACTCCTCTATGATTTCCAGGATGTACATTTGCTCCATGCCACAATGCCTTTGGACATTTCAGAAGAAACTAGTGACTTTAGTGGTCACAAGTGTTGAGACACCTAAACTAGCGTTGATCTCGAGAAAGAGATCAAACATCTGACTTCTGTAGATGGAGTGGCAAAACACACTTTGAGAAAGACCCAGGCTTAACCTCCCCCCTTCCTCTCCTCTCCCTCTACACACACACAGGATCAGTCACTTCTGAGCATACTGGCATTTTCTAGGGCACACATAGCAAAATATTCACCCAGGATGGCATATATCAAAATAACCTGTTGAATTAAATATAGCTGCAGGGAGTAACACCACCTGGAGGCAGGAATCCAAGCGGTGTTGAGTGGAGCTAACCCCACCAGCTTTCCAAAGTTATGGTGACGTAAGTCTGAATACATTTACTGAATACATTTACTATTGTGCTCCACAAGTCAGCATGGGGATTTTGGTAGAAGTTTCAAATGTGGAAAGAGTGGTAGCATTTCTGAAATAACTTACAAAAAATAAATGAATCGAGCAATCTGGAATATTAAAAGTGACCCTAAAGAAAATACAACAGTACATGTACAGTAAGCAGACAAATTTTTTCTAAGACTACGAAATATATATGTAGCTATTTGTATAATGTTATTTAAATATTGTAAAATAATTAATGAACCCCCCCCCTAAATTAATACAACTCTCTGATTTCAAAAGACTTTGGCCTGCTTAAATATGATTTACTCCATCTGACAAGAAAATACAGACTGAAGGGAAGTAAACTAAGGAATCAGGGTTAAGCAGCCAGTTACAATATACATTTCTGTATCTGTGCAAAAGTTCTAGTAAGAATCAGTGTTCCACAATGCTCATACAGGTCTTTCCCTTTCATTCAAAAAAAGTATGCAACTTCTAAATGTATAAAAACGGAAAAGAGTTTATATAAACATCTGGTATAGATACAGTAAAATATAGAAGAGACAGTAAAAATCAAGAAGTAATATTAGATCTGATTTTACTCTCAATCTAGAAATGCAGTGGATGATCCATATTCTGTTAATAAATTAATACAAAAATTATGTGGTATCAAAATTATTCTTCAGGACTCATAAAAATGATGACATTTCCAATGTATTATTCACAATCAAGGAAAATAAAATACTGTGGTGTGGCTGAACTGCTTAATATTATTTTCGTTCTTTATATCTTTGACTGAGACATGTACAAAGTACAGTGAGTATTGAGAAAAGCACTAGATAGGTGAAATTTCCTCCTTCAGTATCCAGTTGAATTAATATGGGACCTCACTGTTGTTTACAAACTTCAGTATTTTTCTGACATCTAATTGTCTCTTTACTTAAAAAAGTTCATGGTGAGAATTTGACTTCCTGGAGCTGAAAGAGGCATACGGTTGTTCAGAAATTACTTGGCTTGGGAGGAAAGGATTCTGTCCTTCAGCCCATCACTGTCACAAAAGCTCAAGAGGCTATTGTCATGTATGAAACAGTGGGCAGAAAAAGGACATGGAGATTTCACAGGAACCAGTAAAACTTTGCTGAAAGGACTCCAGCTACCAAATCCAGCTACCTTTTCTTAAGACTGAGAAACTGATACCATCCCGAAATCTACTGGCCTTTTAAATACTGAAAAGTGAATTTCAAATGGCTTTTAGATCTTTCATCCTTGTTCCCCACCCCTCTGTCTTCTTTCCTCTGAGGTACTTTGGGACAGAGAAGAATCTAGAAGCTCTTCAGACACAAAGGATGATTCTTAAGAGTCCCAGCTCTGAGCAAGGCTCTATTTAATATAATTCAGCTGGTTTGCCTTGCACAAACACAGAAGATGCTCTTTGAGTCAGCAGCATACCATGTTGTGCTATCCTCAGTTCTGGGAGGATTAGTTGTCATAGAAGAGAGGCTGAGGCTTAAGGAAATCACTTGAGGACACAAAATGGAGACTAAAGACTTTTGCACCAAGAAGGAAGACTTCCAAGGGAGTGAAAAAATAAGCGATGCTTTTTATTTCTATATAATGTTGAAAATAATTTAAGTGGCACGTAAATCACATGAAAATTAGAAAATTCAGGTTGTGAACACAGAAGAGATTGCGTTATCTTCACACTAATTACACTTTTGCAGTGCACCTAATCGCTTCGAATGCAGATAAACCAATGTATAGACCACCATTTTTTTTTTCCTTTGGTGTGTACCTCACTTTCAAGACCAATGAAAAAGTGTGTATCAACACAGAAAAAGATTAGCCATTCCAAAGCTGTATGGAAGTTTTGAAATTTTTGTTTACTGTTTTACTAATTAGATGATTCAACTGTGCTTTGTTAAGAGCTTCAGAAGTTGTGAGTCACTCCTGCACAGGACATGTGTTTATTCATACAGTTAGGATATATATTTAGAATCAAGGTTACCCATGTTCAATTTGCATCTTGATTACCATGGGAAGGCTTAAATTGTGCTTCAAATGCTCAGAATGCATTTTTCAGGAACCACGAATCCTGAATTATATTCAAAACCTTCAAAAGTCTTAGTCATTGACAGGCTCAGGTCAAGGGCTGACTGGATTGCTGAAGCGAAATCCAGCAGTTCTAAAATGCATTAAGTATGTCTCTTGACTATGATGTCTATCTCATGAACCAGTAGTAAGTAATGCAGAGATATCTGTAGAACATGTAACTATTTCAGTAAAAAACCCTAAGGAAATTACTAATGACTTACTGGTTTTACTATAAAGCAACCAGAGGGTCCAAGTAGTTACTGAGCAGCAAAAAAGCAGCTGAGTACCACACCCAGACACTCTGGAGCACAGCTTTAGGCAATTTTTCCACGTACAGCTATGAAATCATCAGTCAACATCAACTACTGTAATTTTACTCTTCACAAATACTGTGTTTTGCTAATGATGGTAGACTAGTGTAAACTCAAAATTAGTAACAATAAATATTTTGATTTAAACTCCCAGGGATCTCATTATTGCTAGAATTGTGACTGGATTATAAACTGAGAACAAAATAAGAAATACAGATTTATTTAAACAGCAGGAAATAAGCCTATTTATCAGGAGAGACCATACATTAACTGTTTCCCTTTATGACCTGTTGGTATTTGAGCACAAGGCTTATTCGAATTGCACATTTTGGTGTTTTAAGTTAATTCCATTTTTTGGTAATGCACTTGTTCTTCCTGCATGTCTTATGTACATCTGTGCTATAATTATTAATATGGAGGAGACTTTTCCTCTGGCTTTGAAGAAAGGAATTTTGGTACCTTAGACTAATCAGCCCAGCTGTGTCCTGTGAAGTGTTTTGATTGAAGAACCACAACAAATACACTCACAGGAATTTTGTGCTGCTGCTTTAGTAAGAGTAGAGACCAAAAGGGAGAAGAGAGAGCTGTCCTGTGATCACCCACTGCAGTCTGTGCTGGATTTACTGGGATTTGCACATGCCAATTAACAGCTCAAAACTGTTAATATCCTACCCACCTGCTCATATCCTACCTACTTCCCTACTCCTGCATTAAATCAATATTGCTAGGATTTTCTAACGCTTTTTACAGTTGTCTTTACATTAATGTGGTGCCTACAGAGTGGAAAAAACCCACCAAAATCAGCCCCTTCAGTTTTACAAAGTTAGGTGTAGCACCTGGTCCTTCTTTACTTACAGAATCATGCATAGGGGGTGAGGTCTTTTCATTTAGAGTAGAAACATTTGAGTTTAATTTTTGGTTATGCATACAAACAAACCCCTTATTTTCCCTAAACTTTATATTAGCTCAGATATGTTAAAATACAACAATTTCCATTTGGACCTCAAAAACCAAGAGGAAATTTTATCATGTTTATGTATAACATTCTCATGCAACTGAATCTTAAAATCTAATTAACATAATACTGCGGGGTTCATTTCCCATCCCTTCCACTCTGCAGAAGTAAAGAATTGCCTGAGATTGACTGACATTCCACTTAAGGGCAGTCCCACTCAATTTTGATAAACATCACACGGGAGACATCAACAAATACCTTTTACTAATAGCATAATATAAGTATAATTCTGTTCAATACTCAAGTTGATAATCTACTTGGAGTGATCTGGGCATTCAACACAACAATAAAACCAAATTTAATTCAGGAAGATTCTGGTCTGTCAAGTCAATCAAACCATTGTTGTTTGTTCTGTATGAACCTTTCTACTACAAAATCCCTCTCAAAGCGATAATCCACATTTACAATTATTCTAATTTAAAAGGTCCCAGAGCATGTCGTATCCTTTAGTTCTAGGGAGAGGAGATGTGCTATGCAAAGGTGAAAGTCTTAGAAAATCTGTAGATGCCCCTGATCTCATGTTAATGAGTCTCATCACCAAACACAACCTGGCCTAAGTAAGTCTTCCCTGTCTCCACTGTGGCACTTCAAATCTGCTGTGGTGGCAACCTAGGGATCATCTCTATGCCCCACATGAAGACAACCCTGAACAAAAGGGAATGGCATACACATTTACCTGGGGAACTTATTTTTCCCACCCTTTTTCATTGCCCTTCAATTCTTTTAACTCCTACTCTAGACACAGTGCTTTACTAGGAGAGATCACTACACACTGAAGTGAATTTTCTTTCTTATTTCACTCCTTCCCAGCACTATTTGAGCCTTCATTTTTTTCAGGACTTCGTATTTGAATAGAGATCAGCATCTTTATTATTTAAGCCATTTTGATCACTTCTGGTTCTACAGTCCAGGTAGCTCCCACAGAAAATTATGCCATTACCTCAATGACTTCCCTCGGGTTTTTTCCCCTAATGTCTGACATGATTTCCTCTTTTCAGCTTCAATACTCTCTGCAAATGCTCCTCCTTGCTATTTGTAAATGATTATCCTCTCACAGAGTCAATAGGAGTCCTCTAGTATGATTCACAATATTTTTACATTTATTTTGGAAGTTCTATTTTCCATGCATAAATAACTAAATGTAACTACTTGTTCATGTTTATGGATGGGTACAACAGATGCTATTTCCTAGCAGTGTCTAAGTGACTAAGCCCACATATGAAGGAGGCAAAACAAGTAAATAACATGATTTATATCAATAATTATTGATAAGAAATGCAAATGTGCTAATGCATAATATGGTGTTGTATGCTCTTTTAAAATTTATCAACGATGCCATTTTTTGAGTAACAAGCATATTCAATCACTACAATTTTTCCCTGTGGGTCACCAACTCCATTGTTTAATATCCTGGTTAATGAGAAATAGTTCCTTCTTTCCCCCTTGTTTAATGGTAAAATGCTCACTCAGAGCTTCTCATTTCATTTCAGATATGACCTTATTGGGTTATCTGATGAATGATAATTTCCATTCCCATACTCTTTATGAAGCATATGTGATTTTTAGTTTTCCTTTTCAAGTAATACCTCAAAAGAAGTTATTAAAAAAGGCAAGGGCAGAGTTAATTTTAATCTAGCACTTATTCTATGCATGCTCAAAGAGGGATTCAAAATTCAGCACCTCTAAATTTTTCATTATCTTAATGCTCCACCTTTTACCCTGGCTTCCCATGAATATACACTATAGCTCCTACAACAAATCTTTGTAATGAGATCTCTCCAGAAGGTTGTTCTTGGCTTCATGGTACCTCATCAGCTGCACCAGAATAGTTCTACCAAACAGTGATACTCTTCACCACACTAAGAGGATGTTTGCAAATTTGGAATTGAGAAATATCATAGTGTTTATTTCAAAAAAGATTAATTTAGTCCTCTAAATAACTAAAGCCAAGATCAAGATCAAACCCCTTTCACAATTCATCACAATTTTTCAGTAATAAAAGATACCTTTTCATCACTGAATTCTTCATGCATACACATAATGGCAAGGAAGGAAAAACAATCTTACTGAAGAAATTCTATCATCTACCTTTTGGCCCATAGGTGAGAAAGAAATTGGTCTCTTTTCTGTTTCTGTTCATGCACACAATTCTGTTTCTGTAGGTGTAGAGATTTCTAAACACTGCACTACAGGAGGAGAGGTCGTACCGGGATAACCAGAGTTTTCTGCAATGTGCCCTTTTCTGTAAGACAAAGTAACTGCACCACACATTGTTTTACCTCATTTGCTGTATCTCAGAAGGCATAGAAAGAACAGAATAGAAGTTTTGGATGATTGGAAGAGTGCTATAGTGCACTCAGTGATACACAGATTTACACTGTGCTTAACAGCATAATATTTATCAACATAATATATAATGAGGCTGTCTGGTCTCTTAAATTCTCAAATAGCTACACTGCAGCTAATATGGAAGGAATGAATTTTAGAGTTAATTCTATATATCTAAAAATGCTGTTACATTGGTAGATTTCTTAACTTTTGCTTCAGAGTGGATAAAGACAGTGTTCTGATCAAAATATTTAACAAGAAGCCATCACTGATGTTGGGAAGAAAAATGAAACCACTGCTTTTCCATACATTTTAAAATTTCCAGTAACAAGTCATGGTATCATAGAAAGCTATTGAACTTCCAACTCCAAAACTCATGCTATATTTGATATATTGATTTAGATTTCTCACTGGGTATTTTTATGCATGGAACATTTCAGAATACATTTCCCCATTATACCAAGGATCTAAATCAACTGTCAAAATTAAGTCATCCTGAGGTGCTTCACTCAGATTTAGATACCTTAGGAAAAAGGTATTGAAGACGTGAATTTCCAAATTCCTGAGCACACCCTTTATTATAAGTTGCTACCAGGACTGAAAACATCAGCCTAGGTATTTGTCTCTAGTTTTTGAGATCTATAATTTATATCTTTTAAATAATGCCTTATACAATAGTCAAAAGAGTAAATCTACTTCTTACTATACTTGATTTCAAACATTAATTTACTGCCCACAATTTAATCAGATGTGGGATTATTTTTTTAAAGCCATGGTACTCTTATTTCTCGTGTTCAAAGCTAACAAACATAAGAGAGAAATTTGCTGTACTGACACTGTGAAAGTATAGTATACTGTGCAGGAGGACAATTGTGATATTCGAGGTTCTTGGTTACAGGCAGGAACAGGCAACACAATTCAAAAAAGGAAGGATGCAAAAATTATTCAAACTTCTCTAACCCTTAAAGAAACTACTCAATTCTTCCTTCTCTCCAACCCATATTTCCCATCATTCATTGCTGCTTTCAAAAGCCATACAAATTGCTATTTAAATTTGTGAAGAGATTAATTTTCTTTCTGTCAGGAGTAAATTTTAACTCGACCAGATAATTCTTTCATGAGTACACCTTTGAAGTCTGCATTCAGAAACAAATCGATAAAGACACAGACATAAGAATTTATACTGATGTGCTTAGTTCTCTAAATTGCTATCCAGAGAGTAAGAGAAAATCCTTTCCCTGCATCTCCCTTTGTTTTCTCTTCTAGTATCTGTTAAACAAATCAAAATAGCTATAAAACTCGTATAAGAAATCATCGTATGCTGAGATTTTTCTTGTAGACATGTACCAGACTCTACTCAGTTTACAGAGTCTCATTTATTTAGTGCCTTCTGTGCTTTATTTACTGTGATAGAGTAGCTGACTGAACTCTACTGTTCCATTAAACAAAGACAAAAGGAGCATTTATCTACCCTAAGTCAAGGGTTCACAAGAAAGCAGGCAATAATACTTGTAGAAAAAAGCGAAAAATTACTCTTATTTTGTTGTATATTACCTGAAATTGCACACAAAGATTTACAGATCAGTACATTTAAAATGTGTTAATTAATACTTTTTAAACAGACTTTTATCTTTAGCCATTCCCCAAAATCAGTGAAGTCAATTTATTTAAGAGCCTGGTTCACAATTCAATAACAGCTGCAAGATGGTAGCCTCAAACCACAGAATAACCTTACACTTAAGTACCTTCCATTTCATTCACAGGAGAGGATATAAGAATTCTTACCGCAATACCCCTTTATATTGCAGTTCCTCTGAGAGTGATTATAGGAAAACGGTCTGAACTATATCTTGTGGGGTGGGTTGCTCTGTTTTATTTTACCTGAAGACTCCAAAAGGAACAAAAAAAAAAATCCAAAAGAAGTAAAGCCAACCTTTCCATGCACTGGAAAGAACAGATTTGTAGATTTGTGCTTGTCTGTTTAGAATTTCCATGTTTGTGAACAGTAAGCTTGTAAGACCCAATTTTGGGATCATGTCACAGTAGAACAACTCAAAGACTGAACACAGAGATGTTGATGAAGACCAGGCTTTGTAACAGTGTTTTTATAAAGGCATAATTGCTATGTGGTTTTATGCCTTTCTCTGGATACAGCACCAAGAGCAGAAAAAGAAATGCATTTTTACCAAATTGTGAAGAAAAAATGTTACAGAAACAAATCATTACATGCCTAAGTAGAAAAAAAAAAACCAACTTAAAAACTTCTCTGAGAAAATCTACTAGGGTAGATTGATACTTTCACTTTAAAGAAAACAAATCATCTTATGAAAATAGTCACACATATATGGGCTATTTAGGCCTCATTCATCAATTTGTCATTTGTCAGGTCAGAGGTTGCATTTTTTTATCTTTTATTCTTTATACATTCAAAGTTTTACTACCCCTTCAGTGGTCTTCTTGAATTGTGAACCATTTTCTTCTTCTTTTAGGTACAAGTGTGAGAAAACCAAGTATGCGAAAGACAGGGAAGGCATGGCTTTTGGGAAAAAAGAGCTATATATCAGCATTACTTTATGTGTATATATAAACAGAATTGAAATATTATGGAAAAAATAATAATGTTTTAACTGATTTTTATCCAGCATGTAATATTGAAAATCATAATACAACACACCTCCCAGTCCTGGTCTCAAGCGGTTGTCGTAACCATCCAGAAGACGATCCAATATTCTGGTGAACACTGTGGTGTTGTCTTTAAGTTCATCTTGTGATGAGGTTTGCCCGTAGCTGAAATGCACAACAGTTAACACTGAAAAACAGTAATCCATCAATAACCTTAGAAAACGGTAATTCCAAAATCTGTTTAATCTTGCTTATACTGGTTTATGGTCACATAACCTCCTCCATACAACAAGACCATAGTGCTTTATAGAGTTCTTGCACGATTACATTTTCTCCTTAAATTGTAAGTTTTTAAAAATCATAAAAAAATCAGTGCCCCTCTATAAATGGTGAGCAAATAGAACGTCAGTTCCTTAATGTTTATCTCATTACTCCTTAACGTTTATAATGTGCTAATATGTGTTTTTCTCAGGAAAATGCTCATTTGTCAGCAAAGAGTAATGTGTTTAATTCATAATAGCTATAAACGGTTTGCATACAAAGAAAGATACAGTAATTTAGAACACTGACAAGTACTGACAAAAATAGAGATCTCTTTAAATATAGAAGTAGATTGAGTGAGTGTGCATTTTCATAGATTGATGTATAATTTTGCTTTTATTTCTCATTTTCCTGTAGCAGTTAGATTTGGAGGACTATCTCCATCTTTGCCTTTCAAATGCGTAACAAAACCATCTGTTGATATGAAAATCTCTCGTGTCTATAAAGCTTCCCTTACAGATACCTATATATGTCTCTAACTCAGTCAAAGGTCCTGAAATTTTACTTGAAGAAGGATAAAATTAAAGCTCTTTGAACTCAGCTACCAAAATCTTACTTCCATCAATACAAATCAGAATGAAATACTTACGTTTAATGGTTTCTGTCTGCTGTAGATGACACCAGAATCAACATTTTTCTTAAATCTGAGACCTTTACCTAATACCCTGCCACAGATGATTCTCTTAATCATAGATTACACATCTTAAATCCTAACCCAGCTGCGGTTTTTCATTCATTGCAGGGAAGACTTCCATTACAAACAAGTGGAGTCATCAGGGCTGAAAGCAAAAGTGCTGCTTTTCAAAACATCATTTTGTTGCACGCATTACTACTGAACTGGAGAAACAGTGCAGGACCAAAACTTCTCCTTAGGATCAGGTCTAGTGACAGAAGTGATTCTTCCACTGTCCAGCCTGTCTTCCATTCGGGGTACATGGTTCTGCCAGTCATTCCTGCTCTAACCACCAAAGACCCTCTCAGGAGGAATATGATGTTACATGAAATGATCAGATTCTGTTAAAAAAACTATGAAATGGTTTTTCTGTGAGCTGCATCAATCAGACATCCTTTGTGTATCCTACGCTTACATTCCACTTGGATCAAATCCAGAGAGAAGGAGGAAGGATACTCTGAATACAGGTACTCTGGAAATGCTTCCAAGTTTATTTTGCAGCACAGGTTTAAATATTTAACACTACAAATTTAAATCATTTTCAGCACTGACATCCACAGAAGTTTTAAAAATTTTGGTTTATTTTCATAGGGTGTGATGCATATAAATCTCTATTTCCAACGAAAAGGCAAAATCCCTAACAGTTTAAAAAAATACTATGAATTTCCTCTAGCCATATCATATAACTTCACTTAATAAAAAAATAGGTTGATTTATATTTATTGATCATACCTACAGTTGAATTTTAAGTCACATATATTAATTTTTTTGTGATTCCTCTGTTACCAAATAACAGGTTCTCCTGCTGTCTGTAGCCAGCATTTTATCTTTTAAAGGATCTTTCCTCATAAACCTTCCCCAGAATTTCAACACAGGACTTCCAGTGGATTAAATTTTATATTTACACTCATTGTCAGAAAAAAAGCTGCTTTTTATACATATCTCAAGGATAGCAGAAGGTCATCAGTATTTAGGTGGAAAAAGGATACAAAAACACTTCAGAAATGTTAATGGTAAATAAATGAGTATGTTTGTGAGGAGGCATCAGGAAGACGGGCTGGAGGCAGTGCAGGTGGATACAGTGCACCACTTCCATGCTGGGAGACACATTTGTCAGTGCCCTCACCTGTTCTTCCCACCATTTTAGCGAAGGTAAAAAGCACTGTGAGGGCTGGGTTTAACTGGCATATGGTCACAACAGGAAGATTCTGAACATTTGTGCACATATGGGGTAGACTGTGACTCCAGAGGGATTCTGACTTTTCATTCAAACCACATATTAAAATAGTCCTATTGCTGGGCATTTTTATGATCAAAAGAGTGACATGGGAAGACTGTCTTTGTGTATCTCAGACACTTTATCTAATTTATCAATTGTTTTTTATCATAAAGCATTAACAGCACTCCAGAGGGAAAGCAAGACAACTAGCTATGACAAAATGGCTTTAAACCCGCATCTGCTTCTTGTAAGGTGTGTGCATTTTGAGGAAAATATGACTGTATGCAATTGTGTTTTCGCATTTAACCCCAGTCTCATAAAAAACTGTGCACGGACTCCATCTACAGGTCATTATAATCCTGACACACCATCGGATTTTTGAACTCTGGTCCAGTGCGTTTTAATTCTCACATTAAGAATGCACATGCACCCATTACAGCTACGATAAATATATGTACATAGATACATGTGCACACATCTATAGAATAAAAATGTTTTCACAAAATTCTCTAGCTAGGTCAGATGAAGTACTTCAGGAAGACTTCAAATCTTGCCTTAATATATTATAAAAATAAAGGTATTGTTTCTAAAACATTATTCAATACAGCAGCTGTTACATGAATCACCCACTTCACACAAATTTAAAATGTTCAAGGCAGTCAGAAAATAAGTTCCTCTAGAACTGTGAATGCATAAGAAGACAAGACTAACTGGGGAGATCAAGGCACAAATAGATCTTTTAGGGATCGCTATTGACAACAAAAACACTCTACTGCTTTCTGGTCATTAGGTAACATAATTTTCAAGCACATTAAATGTGTTTTATAATACAAAGATATATCTGAGAGTCTTCTTAAATGTCTTCACTGAATTTTGAATTGCAGACAGTACTTCAAGCATACTTCAAACTGCTTTATAGTCTTTAGTTAAGCTACTAGTTGTTTGATGAGGTGGTTTATGATTACAAATTGTTCTTTATACTAACATTATTTTTAGATTGTGATTTCAACAAATATTCCACAAATACAAGTGCAGAATGGTCTTTCAAACATAACTGTCATGGGCTTTGAGCTTACAAATTCTTCTTCCTGCAAGCAGTCTCCCTTCACCAGGAAGGTCTACTTCAGATTTTCAATACAACTACTAAGTAAGCACACAATCCTGACCAACAAGGAAGTGAAATTATGCCTCTGCTTGCAGGCACAATAAAGTTACTAAAAGCACTTATATGAGATTAAAAAAACCCCTTCATTATACTTTTTTTCCCTCTAAAGAAACTTGTATTTTTGAGTAGTCATTATATAAGAATATAAAAAATTTGCACAGGTGTTTAAGAGTTAGTTTAGTTTCAATTTGTTTCAGAAGGCTTTTGCTTTATTTTCTTCACCATATTGAACCAAAAAGTTTCATGCAAACAAATTGCAGCTTCCTTTTAAACATCCCTTACATTTAGCTGGGACTTGAACAGGGATTAACTTCCCCCGATACACTTAGTGGTAGTGCAGCCCATGCAGAATTTGTCTTATGCTGCTACATAAATTAAAGGTTCCTAAAATACTAAAAAAATTTAAAAATATCTCCCCACCTTCTTTCAGTCAGTGCATTCAGGAGAAGGCTCCAGGCCCAGAGGCAGTCACAAAGCACCAGGAATCTCTTCATGGTGGACTCTGGAACTAGAAGAAAAATAGCCATTAACATCCCCCACATTACAACAGGTATTAGGGGAAAAAAAAATCTGACATTGGAAACTTCTGCAGAATAATTTGATGTCAGGCAAAGACCTCACAACAGTAGAGCTGATGCCATTCAGAATAAGGGTGCATGGCCTAGGCTATTCTCGTGGTTACCTTTTACTTTTAGACCCAGAGACTGAGGATGAGGTTTATTTCGTGGTAAGGGTGTATTCTTTTTGCATTATTATTGAACTTTATCAAAAAACAATTACAAGTAAAAGCTGCTGTCCCAAAACTCTGTGGCAATTCTTACTCAGTTTCCCCCTGAGTTGAAAATGTGTCAAGGCACCTCCATAGCATTTCCAGATAACCAAATGTAATTGTTTTTTTGTTTGACTTGAACCAGCCTGAGCCCTTCCAAACCTCAAGGAAGGTGCCAGTGTGTGGTAGTGTGACTGAGGAGAGTGATGCTTTCCTCACAGCTACTGCTTTGCTTTGGTGTGATGGAAACAACTTTCTTCTACAGATACAACAATCCTCCTCTTCCCTGAAATACAGCATCAGAAAAGAACTAAAATGAGCAGATTCTAGCTCTGTCATCTGCTGCTACATAGGCACTCTTTACGGTTAAAGGGCACAATTCGTAATGAAACCATGTGCTGACAACCTACACACCATCTCCTACATCTCTACCAGTCTCTGAATGCTGCTAGGAAATGTTTTTGCATTAACAGCCTTCTCCTCCTCTCCAAACATTTTCTGTACTCTCTCCAGACTTCACTGACTTACTCTCAGTTTACCTTTGAGTAAAGAGTAACACAACTCAGAAAGTTTCTTCTGCTCTCTAATAAACCATAAAATAGAAAGTTAGGTGATATTTGTGGAATCAGTGCTGCAGATTCAACTAATTGCCCAGGAGAGGTTGCAGGTCCCTTTACATATCAATTCAATGTGTGCTGGGATACAGTCGATTTTTAGGATTCATTACATTAAATCAGGTTAACAAATATGAAGCCTGCATTTTCCCCCAACAGTGAATTGGAGGGTTTTTTATGTGCCTGAGAAAATGAAGCACTGTACATACAAATGTTGTAGCTTTAAATGAAGCTCCCCCAATTCACTGCACACTCTCAGGGACAATTTAAATCAATAAAATACCATTACAAAGCAGTATGTAAGCAATGAGATGTAATTAATGTGTTTATAGCCAAATGATCGGCAGATAAGCATTGAATGGAGCTGAGCTAATCTAACTGGATAGGAAGGAGCTGGATGTGGCAGGAAAGCATGGATAAAGATCTTCAGGGACGAGACTGCATCTTAACTTGCTCTGTGATCAGCTCCCTTACAAAGGAAAAGACAACATCAGTGGCCTCAAAAATCGCCTTCTCTCGGTCCTGCCAACTTCTGCCTTTGCAAAAGGCTCCTCGGGATGAAGAACGGAAAGTGAATTATTCTGAACTATTTTGATCTGTTGAGCTCCACGCTCGCCCCCCTCCTCCCAACACCACCCCCTGCTTCGATAAACCCATCCAGGCACTATAAATCCCGAAGAAGGAAAGTTTCTTGCAGCTGGAAAAAGAAGATGTTAACTAAGACTTTGAATGAGCGTTAAAGCCCAACAGCCCCCGGCCTCCCACACCCTCTCCGCCTGACAAACGAGCGCCGGTTTTCCTATTCAACATGGGAGCAAGAGCCACTGTTCTGGGAGCGTTTCAGCAGCGCGCACTGAAAATAAAAATAAAAATAAAATAAATAAATTAAAAAAAAAAATTTAAAAAAAGGGTGGGGGGGAGGATAATTAAAAACAAAATCGGGGGCAAAAGGAGGGCATTTTGATGCATTTTGACTCACGGTGAGAGATTTGCCCCTCTCTGAGGCTCAAATCGAGACTTGTTTTCCTCCCGGCATTTCAACTTTGCATCCCCCTGCCCGAAGCAGCCACCCCTCCCACCGCGCCCGCGGGAGGGAAAAACCCAAACCCAAAACCTTTCTGCGAGGGACCAGCGGAAATCAGTCCGCGCTGAAAAATTAAATAAATAAGATAATTGACAATGCCCATCGATCGATGCGGATTTTCAAGCTGGAGGGATAGGGGAAAAAAATCACCCCGACCCGGCGGTACCTGAAGAAAGAGGGGAGAGGAGCCGCCCGCGCGCGGAGACGCGGTGCCTGCAGCCGGGAGCGCCCGGAGGGGTGCGGATGTGTGTCCGTGTGTGTCCGTATGTGCCCGCGTGCGCGTCCGGGGG
>VZRS01004226.1:0-16610 GCA_013398055.1 Ifrita kowaldi
GGTAAAGGTAGATCAAAGGGATTTGTAGAGACAGAGGCGGAGAGAAGTGAAGCAAGAAGCAGGATTTGAAAAGGGAGGAGGCAAAGCCCTCCACGGCTTGGGTATTGGAAACAATACAGGTTTTTCCTCGCCAGCCTGTGCCCCGCCAACCCCTCCTGCTGCAATGTTCCCAGTCCTGCCAGCATTATCTGTCTCTGTTCTCTCTGCTGTGCCAGCTGCAGCAGCGTCTTGTTCTTTTTTCAGTTCTTTCAAAGTGTCTAAAACTANAGTTCTTTCAAAGTGTCTAAAACTAATATCCATGTCATCATAAATTCTTTAACAGTATCATCTCCATGAGAAGCAAGGTCGAGAATACGCCATCCCACTGCTTCCCATGTCCATATACTAAAAGCACTGACACATTTCGTCTCAATTCCTTGACTTTTGCACCAAAGTAACAGTCCTTGCAATATCAACTTATCAGAATTTATGCCACGTAGTTTTAACATTGACGTCCATATATTAACTACTGAATTTTCCTCTTGGGATGTATTCGCTCCCATTCTGTTATTAACGGGCTCACCTTTAAAAGGTTCCAGTCCGATCCGGATCTTGGTAGCTCTCCTCGCTACTCTCCTCCCGTTGAATCCGTCTCCCCTGATCTCAGGCTTCCTGCTCTCCAGGCAGGCTCTTTGGATCACGTCGGGGTCACCATATATGGCTTTGTCGAGGTGGACATAAAAGCACACACTTGTCCAAAGTCGAGAGGGATAGAAAGATTTTTTATTTTCTCTACTGCTATTCTTATACCTCTTCACAATTGCTGTGGCCTATTGAGATTGGCTGCTTAGCAAACAATGACAAGGCTGTCTAACAAACAATGACCATTCAAGCAGTAAAACAATTAGCTATACAAGCAAAGGTATAGTTGCTACATGTTAGCCACAACTTCTTCCTTATACGCTCTCAATGTCCCATAGCAAGGACATCCTCTCCTTGCGTCCAGAACATCTTCTCTCACTGATTATCTTCTTGGCTTTCTCTGTGGGTTTCACTGAAGCTGCAAAATTTCCACTGTAATATTCTCACGGGTAAGTTCTAATTGGTTTCAGGTCTGATCCTGTGAGGCTGTCAGTCCGGCTGTCAGCCTCATCAGCTGCCGAAAGCCTGAATTTCTGTGCCCTTTTCTCCTTCCCCAAATGTTACATTTTGCACCACAAACCTGGAAACCATTCCTCCCATCAAGGAGGAATGCCTAGCTCATGCGTATTTAAATGCCACCACTTGGCTCAACCTCCTTTCCTTAGATCTACAACTTTTCTTTGCCCAGTTTGTGAAATGCCTTCTCTTTATCAAAGCACATTCCAGAATTTAGCAAAATTATAGGGGTGATGAATGGATTGAGAGCAGCCCTGTGGAGAAGGACTGGGGGATATTGAAGAAGGAAACATTGGATATGAGCTGGCACTGCGTGCTTGCAGCCCTGAAACCCCTTTGTACCCTGGGCTACGTCTAAAAAGGATGTTCAGCAGATCAAGGGAGAGAATTCTGTCCCTCTTCTCCAGTAAAATATGGGAACATGCTGCCCATGGATGTTGTGGATGTCCCATCACTGGTAGTGTTGAAGGTCAGGTTGCATGACGGTCTGACGAAACTGGTCTAGTGGAAAGTGTCCCTGACCACGGCAGGGAGCTTGGACTAGGTGGTCTCTAAAGATCCCTTCCATCCCAACCCTTCCTGTTATTTCATGATTTCAAGGCACATGGGATGGGAGGGGAAAGAAATGAAATGTCATCATGGCAGCGAGTTAATGGGGGGATGTTCTGGGGTACAGATGTGCAAGGAACTCAAGATGAACCCAGCACCTTGGGGAAGAGTCCTCTTAAAGCATGAAATGCATCTCCTGGAGTATCTGTGGCCTTAGTTTCCTCAGAAAAGAGGGAATATCTTGGTACTCTGAAATTCCAGGTGCTGCCTGCATATTTACACCTTTAAAAGTCCAATTCCAAATGAAAAGAAACATAAATGGTATACTTTAAGAGGCGCTTACTCAAGCAAAGAGAAACACCCCCCCCCAATAACAGCACAAAAAGTCCCGATGAACAAACTTCCATCTTTTTCCATGTCGATTGTTAAGCACCAAAGTATGGCAGTGGACATCCTCCATTTGCACATGTTTGAAGAGAGATCTCTGTACCCTGAGGCAGAGCTACGTGGTGCTTGCACACAGCATCCTTAACTCACACAATTCAGCTCTCAAACTAGGAGAAATTAGTTCCAAATGAAAAAATAACTGCTTGGGCTAATGACTCTTGGTGATGACAATAGCCAGAGGCAAGAAGGGACGATGGCACGGTGTGGCCTACATGGTGATGGATCCTGGGCTCTCCTGAGTCATGACAGTGTTCTTCTGGTCCTTGTACCCCACTCTGGAGGGACAGCAACTCCAGCTCCTTCCCGAGGCTGTGGGGAGGAGCACAAAGGCACTGGCTTCCAGAAATACAGACACTTGGGAAGTGGAGAGGGACCTGGCACTGTGGGCAAGTCCCAGCAAAAGTGGATGGGACTGGAGCAAAACATTCTTTTTTGCTTCTCCCTAAAGCAGGGACACAGCCCACAGGGGTGGGAGACTCTCACCCTGGCCTGGCCATCAGCATCCAGGTTCTTCAAATCCTGGCATTGCCCAGGGAAAGGCAGTGACAGGAGAAGGCATTGTCCAGCCACAGGCGGTTCATGCTGACTGGTCCCACCACTCTGCTCCTCACAGAAAACCTTGCCAAAGTGTCAGGAGGAGGGATGAGACACAGGGCCATGGACACATGATGGCGGCCAAAGGAGAGCAACATGGAAATGCAGAAATTGAAAACAAGAAAAAATATTTTCTTCTTTCTCCTGACAACATAAACTGGTGGGGAGACATCACCTGCTGATGGAGAGTGACATCAGCAAGAGGCAGACTGTGACATCTCATCCCTCCCTGCTTATATTCAGATGTGGGCAGAGCTGGGGCCAGTCTGGCTCTGGCCTGAACTCCTACCAAGCGTGACTGCGAGGTGTGGAGGATCAAGGCAGGTTTCTCTGGTGCTGAGTGATGCCTGCTCTTGGCAGGTCCCAGTGCCAGTCCCAGAGCAACCTGTAGTGCTTCCCCAGCCCTGCCTGGTTGGGGCAGCCGGGCAGTGTGGGTCTTTGCAGCACTGAGGGTGAGCCATGCAGGAAAACATCCCCCTGGGATGGCCATGGGGCTCAGGGGGCTGGGAGGGTGTCCTTCTCCAGCGGCTTGGGCATTCCTGCCTCCCCTCTCCTGCAGTGTGTGACACCAGCAAAGGAGAGCAGCTTCTGATCCTCATCTCTCCCCATGTGCTGCAGCGGCCAAATATGGCCACAGAAATGGGTGACAACTGTGCCATCTGCCAGGACACATGGGATGATGTGGCTTCTGCTCTGCCCTGTAGCCACCATTTCTGCCGGGGCTGCATCCTGCAGTGGGCACAGATAAATCCCGTGTGCCCCCTCTGCAGAAGAGCAATAGAGACTGTCAGGTTTTCTGACAACACAGGCGAGTCTCTGGAGATTGTCATCACAGGCCCCGAGCAGCTGCCAGGGGCCACGAGCCAGGCAGGGAGAGTTCCCGGCAGCCAGGATGAGAATAGCCCCCATCCGCCTGTGCTGCCCCATCCCTCTTCTCCTCAAGAGACACCATCCCGAGCTGTCGGCGGTATCCTGCCTGAGGTCTGGGCAGACCTTTTCTGTCGACAACCGCAACTTCTGGACCATGTGTGGATTTGGCTGCGCGGACGCACGGAGACCTTGTTCAGGGAGAGGTGGTGGCTGGCAGAGGAGTGTATCCTCAACGTGCTCTGTGTGTATGGGCCAGACCAGGAAATCATGATCGAGAGTTTGCAAGGTGTCCTGGAGGAACACACAGTGCCACTGGTCCATGGCGCCATCGACATCATTGTGAGCCAGTGCAGAGAGGAGGCCCAGAGGCTGCTGCGCTCCCATGCTACCGCAGATGTGGATGACAGCCCAGCAGCCAGCAGCAGCTCCAGCTCCTCCAGCTCTCAGATGGGGACTCTAGCCAGCAGCCTTGCAGTCTCCATGGAGGTGGGGGAAGCCGCCACAGGAGAGACTGCCCACCCCAAGGGTCACAGCCACCCCCCAATTGTGGCCATGTCCCCCAGGCAGGACCGGCCCCAGGAGGAGCCAGGGCACGAGGTGGTGATGGTGGCAGGTCCCTCTGCCCGGAGCAGCAGGCCCAGACCATCTGGTCCCCTGCGTCCCCCAAAGACAAGGGCCCCTGACCCCCAGGATACTCCCCACCCCTGAAAGCGGCCTCCCCATCAGCAGCATTAACAACCTTGCAACCCTTTATTTAAGAAAAAAGAAATAAATTGTTATTTACCTCACACAGTCTCTGGGCACCACTTCCTCAGCCTTCTGGTGCCTTTCCCCTTCCCCTCGTGCCCCGCCATGGCTGGAACCCAAGTCCTGTGGGGCACAGCCATAGGCCGAGGGCCATGTGGGCAGCACCTTTTCCCACAGGAGACCTACTGCAGATGAACACCTGCAGGGCAGCAGATACCAAAGGCAGAGTGGGCAGCAGGGATAGCTGGTCTCAACACAGAATGATTCATGAATGCTCCACTCTGGATCTCTCTGCGTGGCCTCTTGTCCCTCGGGAGAGTCAACAGCACTTCCCGTTTTGGGATGAGCAGCAGCATTGGAACCAGCCATTCAACTGCAGCATCTCAATCTTTGAAAAAACCCAGCCTTCTCCCCCAACCAGTCTTCCAGCTGTCGCTCACTTGGTCAGTTCCCATGAACTGTCCCACAATAACGCAGAGAGGCCCATAAGACTCTGCTTGGGGCCTGGTTGCTCTGACGCAGACACATTTTTAATTATTCCCACAGTTCTGTAGCTTGAACAATACAAAGGGGCTTTTGTTTGGTCCGCAATGAAGTGTCAGACTGCACCTTGCTGGCACAGTGCCCTTCCCATTCTTCAGGATTCAGGTGGGGACAACAAATCACCAAAGCTATGTGAGGCAGGAGGAGAAAAGTAGAGCTGCGTCCCTGGGGCACCATTTGTGTATTTGCAGATTTCCTTTGTTCAGGGGCCCACACGCTGTCCTTTGAAGTGTCCTTGTCACCTCAGGAGTACTCCCAGGATGAAGGCCCATCCTTGTCATTGAGCAGATGAAAGAACTCCTGCCGAAACAAATGGCACAGAGAATTCCTTCCTGTGTTGGGAGCCCCCCTACACAGCACTAGAGGGACCCGTTTCACTGAGCAAGCAAGGCAGAACAGTCCCACAGCCCTAAACACAGGTGCAAAGTGTCCTTGTGCTCATCACCCTCGATCCAGCAGGGCTGCAGAGAGGACAAACTGACTTTTAAACCAAAAGGGAAAAATCTTGTACAGAGCCTGGCCTGAAAGGCCTGGATGTAATGGCATCTCCCAGGAAGGCTGATGACAGGCCCTCTGAATAGAGACCAGGACTGTCCCCAGGAAACCATGGCAAGGTGTCAGGAGCAGGGATTAGAGACAGGGCCATGGATGTGTGATGCTGAAGGCTGAGGGAGAGCAACGTGGAAATGTAGAAATGGAAACTAGGAAAGAGTATTTCCTTTTTTGTCCTGACAACGTGTGCCTGCAGGGATGGAAGGCCTGCTATGTCATCACAGGGTGGAGGAGTCATAGATGGTAACGTCGCCAAGAGCTGGATTGTGACCTCACATTCCTCATGGCTTATGTTGCGGTTGGAATGCCTTTTGTGCTGTCACTGAAGGTGGGAAGCTGGTTTCACAGAGCAGTGAACTGCGACATCACAGGGGGATGGATTGTGACATTGTGCCCCTCACTGCTTACACTCAGTGGCAGGGCCACTCTGCCTCCAGCCTGAACTCCTACCGAGCAAGACTGCAAGGCTGAGAGGACCAAGCCAGGCTTCTCTGGTGCTGGGTGCAGCCTGTTCCTGGCAGATCTCGCTGCCAGTCCTGGAGCCATCACTCCTGTTTCCCAGCCCTGCCAGGCTGGGGCAGCCAGGCACCATGGGCTGCTCCCTAATGTGCTGTAGAGCCCAGATACGGCCATGGAGACAGATGGCAACCGTCCCATCTGCCCGGACTCCTGGAAGGATGTGACTTCTGCTCTGCCCTGTTGCCACTGGTTCCACCTGGGCTGCATCCTGCGGTGGGCACACAGAAATCCCTCGTGCCCACTCTGCAGGACACCGATAGAGACTGTCAAGCCTTCTGACCATGCAGACAAGTATCTGGAGACAGCCAGCACCACCCCCGAGCAGCTGCCAGTGGCCAGCAGCCAGGCAGGGAGAGCTGCTGGCAGCCTGGACAAGAGCAGTCCCCATGGCCCTGTGGTGTCCTGTCCAGCTCCCCCACAGGGTATACTGCCCCCAGCCGAGCAGGGCCCCTCAGGGCTGGAGTTCCTGGGTGGCCTCCTGCCCGAGGTGTGGGCCGGACTTTTCCATGCACAACCGCAGCTGCTGGAGCCTGAGGCTGGACGGGATATTCCCGTGCCGGTGGTGGCTGGTTGAAGCCTCAGAGAGCTCCATCCTGCATGGACCTGTGTGTCATGTGCTGCGTGCCAAGATGTTGGTTCAGGTGCTGCAGCCTGTCCTCGAGCAACACACGGCACCACTGGTGCATGGTGTCATCAGCATCACTGTGGGCTGTGGGAAATGAAGTTACAGAGAATTCGCAGGTGCAGACAGAGCACATAAACTGCATTGTGCTTGAACAGATAGAAATGGATACATGTTTCGATCTGAGACCTTGGTGGAAGCTGCCTGAGTTAGAAAAGTGAGCTTTGCTTTTAAAGCTTAAAGTGAGTAGTTCTGTAGTTTTGTAGTTTTGAAAGAAGTATGCTTTATAAAAGCAGAAATGTATTTTTAACAAGTAAGAATATGCTTTATGTAAGAAATGATAGCGATAAGTAAAGGAGTAAAGAATTTTGAGTTTAACAATAAACCTTTTAGTAAAGCTTTTTAGAAAGTTAACACGTAGCAACATAAGCCTGCACCATAGGCCTTAATGGCAACATGTTTGGTTAAGAAAATATGCATTACGGTAAAATCATGTACAATGATGATTGGTACAAATGTGTTAGCAAGCTTTGTGGCATTTGCTTATTGGCTTAAAAAAGTACAGAAGGCTTTGAAGAAAAAAAGTTATCATTCACTGCTGGTGTAGCTGCCCTGGCATCTACACCTGCTGCTGCTGCTTTTGCTACCTCAGTGGCTGTACTTGCTACAGCTGCCTCTGCCATTGCTGCTACTGCCAACCCCTGTCTCATCCTTCAATAAATATGAGATTGATTCAACAATAAACCATCTCTGTGACATCTCTCAATCATTCCCAAACCCCCACTAATCCCGACAGTGGGCCAGTGCAGCAAGGAGGCCCAAAGCCTGCTGCGCTCTGGTGCAATCACGGACAAGAACAATGGCCCTGTGGCCAGCTCCAGCTCCAGCTCCAGCTCCAGCTCCAGCTCCAGCTCCAGCTCCAGCAGCTCCAGCTCCAGCAGCTTCAGCAGCTCCAGCAGCTCCAGCAGCTCCAGCTACGCCAGCTCCCAGACCAGAAGTTTCCTGATGGGGGCTCCTGCCTGTCGCCCCAAAGGCTGTGACATGGAGGAGGAAGCCGGCACACCGGAGACTGCTTTCCCCAGAGGTCCCAACTGCACTCCATGGAGTGGGACCAGCCCCAGGAGGAGCCAGGGCAGGAGGTGGTGACAGCAGCAGATCCCCTTGCCCAGGGTAGCAGCTTCAGCCTCTCCACCCCTGTCCTGGGCTGGGACTGATTGCCATGGGGATCCTTGCATCCCATTAAGAGAAGGGTCCCCAGTCCCTAGGACTTTCCCCAGCCCTGCAAGAGGCCAACCTGCCAGCAACTCTAGCAGGGCATTCACCAAGTTTTTATTGAAGGAAAAGGAAATAAATTGTTATTTCCCTCATGCATTCTCTGGGCGTTGCGTTCTCCCTGCAGGGCAGCAGATGCCGAAGGCAGAGCAGGCAGCAGAGACAGCTGGTCTTGACACAGGACCATGCCCTTAGCCTGCCTCCAGTGCTCCTCTCTGCCCAGCCACTGGCGCTTCAGCTCTACTCTGGTTTCTTTGTGCCTCACTACGTCGAGAGCTGTCCAGGAGCGATGTACAAAGTGCAGGTGGGGGAGAGAAGAGAGGCAGAAAAATCAGCAGAGAAGAGACAAGGAGGGTGAGGTTGGGAAGATACAAATGTGGACAAGTGGCCTGTGTTCAAATGTCACCTCTTTGCCTAAAAGCTGCACTTCTGTGTTCTCCCAAAGCTCCATCGTTACAGTACCAGGAAGGCTTGGGTAGGGAAGTGTCTTCTTCCAGGCTGAATCCTCTTAGCAATGGCTCGGAGAGAAAGTAGGATGGTGGCTGCGTGGGTTGGGCTGGGTACCACAGTTTACAACAGGATACAGCTGAATAATTCATTTGGAAGGGACCTACAATGACCATCTAGTCCAACTGCCTGATGCCTTCAGGTCTGACTCAAAGCAGGGTGTTAAGGACATTGCCCTTAATGGGGCACTGGAACACTGGCAGACTTGGGACGTTGACCACACCTCGAGGAAATGTTTTCTCATGTTAAGTCTGAACCTCTCCTAGTGCAGCTTTGAATCACTCACTCCTGCCCTGTCACTGGATCCCAGAAGACCTTTGAAGGTCCCTTCCAACCCAGACTGCTCCATGATTCTATGAAAAGAGATCAGCACCTCCCTCTCCACAGCCCCTCCTCAGGAAAATGCAGAGAGCAGTGGCCCCTCAGTCTCTTTTTCTCCCAACCAGACAACTGAGACAGCTGAGCTGCTCCTCCGAGGACAGGCATTCCCTGTCCCCGGCTGCATTGCCCTCCTCCACACCCATTTCATGCTGCTTGACAGGAAGGGTAATGTGGGTGTGCCAATCAACACCACTCACCCTTACTGTGAAAAGAACACCCCTTTATTAACTGGCAACTAAGAACAGGAACCGAGTTAAACTCGCGACCCCAACGGCAAGGCAGAGTCCAAACAGCGCGTGCCACGCTCGGTGCTCCACGCCCACCAGTGCACAAGGGGAGAGGACCGGGAGTTGGGGCCCTGACTCAGGTTTTATATTTAGTCCTTAATGTTCATTGGTGCGCTTTGGATCCTTCACACCATTGGTCCATTTCTCTCACTGCCATTGGTCCATTTGAAGAGGCATTTCTCACCAATCATTTCTCGAGGGTCTCGCCCAGCTGGCTTGTGCCACGTCCAATCTGCTTTTTCTTGGTGATATTATTTGGGTCTGTTAGAACAATCTAGAAATCTTCCTTTTCCCTACAGCATTAAGTTCGTCACTCGATGCTTACATGCTTGTGTTACACCTGGTATTCTGTCCGCAACTTAATAGAACAAAGTAATTAATACAAACAACACCAACCACCCCAACTCCCACAATTAACACACTCCTTAACTTTAGCCAGCCAACCACAGAAGCCAATTAACTGTATCAAAAAACTAGAACTTGTGTATAACAATAACTTGTTTATCACACTGATGATTTCCCAGTGTTCCTGACAGGAGACATGGGTGCTACTCTCTTCACAAACGATTCGATCTGAAAGAACAAATCAGGTCCTGGAAGAGCGGGTGCGGGGGTCTTCACTAACCAACTCTGTAACTAATCACCTGAAAGGACCAGTTGGGTTCCGGAGGAACGGGTGTCGGGGTCTTGACGAACATCAAGTGGGCAAGTTTGTTGCAGAACCAAGGACAGCTTGAACATCTGAAGAGTAGCGAAAAAATGGCAGGCATAGTAGACTTAAAAATATTGTCAGGAAAATTAATCCGCAATGCTAGAGGTTTATGTCCAAAAAGGAGACAGAGGAGTCCTGTAACTTTATTTGAATAAAGGGAGAGGCCATGGGCATTTCCCATGGGGTCTCAAATTGTTGGGGGATGCAGCCTCCTTTTTATCCTAAGTTCTTGGCCGCATCTCCCTCTTCCTTTTCCCCACTGCCCAAGGTACTCGGAAGGTACAGACTTCCCAAATCGCATACTCTATGCCCCGCTCTAATATGCACCGCCTTTTTGTTACATGAAAGAAAAAAAAATCTATTCATTATTCTATTAGGTCTTTGTTCTTTTCTTCTAGGTTGAGGAATTTAACATGGCCTTGGCTGAGCAACAGTCTGTGTTGATTAGTAACATTTTCTAGAATGAAAAGCTTCTTCTGTTACTTCCTGTAAGAGACGGTCCAAAAATCCCTCATCTGCCTCATGATCATCGACTAGGACAGAGACTGAAAACCCTAAAAACCCCAAAGGGGAAAGAGGACTTTTGCACAGGAGCCCTGGCCTGGCTGAGGTGGGATGTTTGCCGAGTGTTGCCTGCAGGTGTGCCCGCTGAGGACTGGTGTGCATTCCTGAGGAACTGGTGGTGCTAGTGCTGTTCTTGCTGCCCAGGCGGGAAGGACTGCACTGAAGTGAGAAGGAGTGACCTGTTCTGTACACCTGCAACCATACCCCAGAACAATGGGCCTCACAACAATGGTTGTAGATTTCCTCACCTCTTGGCCAGTTGCCCCCCGCTTTTGAAAAGACCATAAAGAGACTTTCTGAATTGACCCCTATGAGATCTCCCCATGGACACCGGCAAGTCTATTGGCAGAGGACCACGAGGACTTCATCTCAGCCGTTGGTAGCTATTCCCCCCTCTCTCTCTCTCTTCCTCTCTACTTTGTTTCTTTGTATCTCTTTCCCTCTCTCCTCTATCGCATAATCGTGTTGTTGGCACTCAATAAAAGTGCACTGTTTTGATTGAAACTGAAATCCCCATTTGTGTCTTTTGCACTCAGAGGTCGGTTAACGAACCATCATGACTCCCACTTGTGTTAGCGGATCGTGACACTTCCTATCTATAAGTTCCTGGCCCTATCTACAAGCAGATTCACATGGTCTGTTTGTAAAGACACATTCATCTTATTCCTTTCAGTTAAAATGCAAACCCCTCCTGCAGCCAACTCTTGTCAATGTGAACTCCCAAAGTAGATCTTGCAATGGAAAGAGACTCCTTAGAGTTGGTGTCGGGAGGTGGAGGGGGAAGGTTTGTCCTTCAGTCACTTGAAGTCATGTTGGGGACCTCCTCGTCCTCTGGGGGTGGACACAAATGATACATATCTAAGCCTTGCAGGTTCATTCATGAGCTTCCTGACAGACCGAGGAGACTGAGGGGTTGTTGTGTTGGGGGAGACGTTCCCATCTGGGAACTTTTTTAAATGCTTCAATTTTTTTTTTTTTTTCCCCTCTGTAGAAATCTTGCCATAATCTTTTGCTTCCAGAGAATCTTTTCCTTCTTTTTTGGGAACTTCCCTCTGCTGCCCTCCCAAATCCAGACATTTCCCAGGATTCGTTCCCAAACTGAGGAGTAGCCCATGGCCTCTGTCCTCCAACTGGATCTTGGGGAAGCACGGACTTTGCTGTTGTGGGAGAGGAGCTTCTCTTTCCTCCCTGCTTTCCCTTTAGGACAGGTTTGTGTGTGCTCATTTGATAAAGGGAGGTTTAAACTCTGAAGGAGTTCCATTTCAAATTACTCCATCCTCAAGGTCTTCTGTGGGTATCCTTGGACAAAAGACCTCTTAGTGTGAGCTCCCAGTGGGCAGGTTGAGGAAGGAGGTTGATATTTCAGGGTTGTCACTGCTCAATACAGTTGGTCTCTGGAGGAGCCCAGAGCTGGCAGTGGATACTTTTCTCATCTGCCTGCAGAAAAAGAAGGTGGATCATGGCAATATTGTTTGAGGAGGTGGCAATTGGGAGTGTTCTCCAAGAGATGGGCTGCCAGAAAGGCAGTGGCAGAGGTTTCAGGCAGGAGCAGCAGCCCCTGCCTGGGTCATGCCACAGGGAAGCCCAGGAGGGAGAGGTATGAGAAGGGTTGTTTCTTTTTGTGCAGGTCAGTTCAGTGATGTTCACCTCTTTCAAAATAAAAGCTGGGCAGACTCTCGAGTCTTGTGCTAAACTGGCTGTGTGTTTGTTTTGATGGTGGGGAGGGTGAGAGACACAGATACAGACACCAACTGAGGGAATAGTGTAATTTACTATAATGCTAGAGGGCAAAAAACCCCAGAAAAGGATAAGCTAAGGAATGCACCTCATCATCATTACATAAGCTTGCCTCCAGTGATTAAAAAAGATACATCACCAGATATCCTAATACATTGCCCTTCATCTAGATCCACACATCAGCTGGAGGAAGCTGTCCCAGCAAAGCCCTGGCGAGCCACAGCCGGGAACTGGGAAATCCTGCAGTTGCCTCCACCTTTGCCAGCCACAATGCTTCCAGCTGCACTGTTTATAATGCTGAACAACCAATCTCACAGAACTTCCAGTGCAGGGACATCTGACTTCCTTCTCCTCTTGGTTTTCTCCCAAAGCCTGCCCAAGGCTCAAGGAGGAACCAAGGCAGTTGTCTTGGATCCTTCACCCCCAAATAAGGCTACATGTGGCCTTGTCCAGATTCTAAATGCCAAAAGGTAAAGACGTGTTCCACCAACGAGTAGATACATAGATCATAGTGCTAATAATACTTATTTAATGAGCGGATACATAGATCAGATACATGTATCATTTGGTGGGAAGGTTCCTCTAGAGGTCAACTTTGGCTCAGGGCCTGTTGTTCAGGCCTCAGTCAGGGCCTGTTGTTCAGGCCTTAGTCCTTCAGTGTTTTGTGGTGCAAATTAATGCCCTGGAGAGCTGGAAACAAACAAGTGCCTCTTTAGCACATTTCAGACAGGGAACAGGATTAGCCCTGCAAGGCTGGGCTAGGGCCAAGAGCAGAAGGCCAGCACACTGCATTTGCCCACAGGCAGCCATCCGGACAAAGAAGGCCACTCCTGCCCATGGGCAGAGGTGCCCGAAGCTGCCTCCCTGCTGTGCAGCTCTGCAGAGCCCATGGTGTGCAGGGTCCTGGGCAGCCAGGGCAGCCCACCTGCCTTGGAGCACAAGGAGTGTCCAGAGAAGCTGCGGCCCTTTCTTTTGTAACTGTTTCTCAGAGTCTTGTCATTATTCCATAGTGTCTGAAATATTTTTCTTTCCTCTCGCAGATCTAAACACAGGTTTTTGAGAAAAGTAACTGGAGTAGCTTCTGCTGGTGGTGGTACTTTTGTGCGCAGGTCAGGGCAGGTGACTGTAACCAAGGGTGGAGTCCATAGTTAACACTCCTGCTTCACCAGGTCAATAAAACCATTTACAATTGGGTTACTGATGCTGAGCAGCTTTCCTACTTTTTGGAAAGTTATGACCTAAAAACCACAGCAGATTTTCTTCCATGAGGATAACAGCAGTAGCATGATTCTTTGCACCTCTTTTCTGTATTTTTGGTTCTTTTGTAATTCCTCAGTCCCCAGCAGGAATGAAAGCATGTGCGATAATGCAATTGTAATGTAATTTGCCATGTCAGTGTTCGTGACAAGCTGGACACCCCATTCATAGGTCTGTTGAGTTAAATTCATCCTAATTCTGTGCAAACATCAACCCAGAGATGCCGAGAAGAGCAAAGACAGCGGGTAGGTGTGCATGCATCACAGATGTGGGCAGCAGTATATCTTCACTCTCCCAAGTTGGAAGAATATTTGCATAGATCTTTTTCTAAGCCATTGCCTGTGGGGCTTATGGGCCATCTCTTCCTGTTCCACCCAGCAAGGAGGGAGCAGCAGGAGGAAATGTTCTGCACCACTCGCGCCTGCTCCTGCCGCTCACAGATCAAAAGCCAGGAGCGGCTGTGTGCAAGACGGTACCATACTTGGTGTTTTTTGATAAGATTAAGGAGTGAATAGAGGAAATAAATTGCAGGCATTCTTCTATATTTGTGTGTATAAAGGCAGTTTAGAAGCTTAGAGATGCTTATTTGTATTTGCTGCCTTTAGCGCAGGAATGTCAAAGAAACACAACATACTTCGCCATCTTGCGGATTTCAGTCAGGCCAAACATCCAGCAACATTCTGGAAGACTTTTTTTTCTATACTCTGCAGCTGAACTTCTCTGTAGAAAAGTGATGCTGTTGCCTGTGTCCTTACTAAGTGCACTGGTAGTGTTGAGTTGCTGAGCACGTGCACAGGTCCGTAGAATGCCTCATGTTCCTGGTAGCTGTACATCACATTGTCTCCTCTTCAGAAGACACAAGTTATGAAAAAAAAAAGGTTGTTGTGAACTTTTTTCCTCCATGAGGAGTTGTTGGACAAAAAGTTTTCAGAAAGGACTGCATTTTCCTCTCCTCAGCTTTCTTCTTTCTCATTTTACAAAGTCAGAAAGCTGAATGAGTTTCAGGCATATGAGTGCCTGATCTCTTTTTCCCTCCAAAGTTGCCTCACGGAGCCCTGGTTACCTGCCAGTGCTTTTGCACGGGAGTCATTAATTCCCTAAACACAAGGGCAGTGGACTTCAACCGCAAAGCCTGTCTTTGGAATGAGATTGCTTTTGCCCTGCAGGCTCCATGGGGAACGGGTTTGCGTGAGCAGGGGCAATCAAAGCCCACGTCCTGGAAATAGACACAGTAAAATGAGCAGATCCTGATGGCTTCTGCTGCTATTGATCACAGCATCAACTCCCCTGGGAGTTCCTTCAGGGAACTTCGCAAAAAGGGCTTCCATCATTTTAGCAGTTGTGAGAACTTGTTGCTTCCCAGTTCTCCACCATCCTTCTGGATTTTGGACTATTTGGGCACTTGTGTCAATGACCCTTCCTTCATCCTTACCCTGCCGCAGTTACAGTCATTATTACCTCCCCCTGGCTCCCGATTATTTGCTGAAGTGCTGCCAAAGGCAGGGAGCTGGCTCAGGATCCCTGTTTGGTTCTGGTCTCCAGGATGACATTCAGAGGGACACTTGGAGCACTTCTGAAAGAACTGCCCATGGGATGGAGTCTGGATTTATCCCTCAGCTGGTGGCTCCTGGTTGGAGTTCTATGCTCAGTGGAGTCACGTTTNACGGTAGTCATTAATTCCCTAAACACAAGGGCAGTGGACTTCAACCGCAAAGCCTGTCTTTGGAATGAGATTGCTTTTGCCCTGCAGGCTCCATGGGGAACGGGTTTGCGTGAGCAGGGGCAATCAAAGCCCACGTCCTGGAAATAGACACAGTAAAATGAGCAGATCCTGATGGCTTCTGCTGCTATTGATCACAGCATCAACTCCCCTGGGAGTTCCTTCAGGGAACTTCGCAAAAAGGGCTTCCATCATTTTAGCAGTTGTGAGAACTTGTTGCTTCCCAGTTCTCCACCATCCTTCTGGATTTTGGACTATTTGGGCACTTGTGTCAATGACCCTTCCTTCATCCTTACCCTGCCGCAGTTACAGTCATTATTACCTCCCCCTGGCTCCCGATTATTTGCTGAAGTGCTGCCAAAGGCAGGGAGCTGGCTCAGGATCCCTGTTTGGTTCTGGTCTCCAGGATGACATTCAGAGGGACACTTGGAGCACTTCTGAAAGAACTGCCCATGGGATGGAGTCTGGATTTCCCCTCAGCTGGTGGCTCCTGGTTGGAGTTCTATGCTCAGTGGAGTCACGTTTTCTCAGTAGGCCTTTGCAGCGAGTTACTACTGAGCATGTGGCTGTACTGCCATCCCAAATCTGCGGTTTCATTGCCTAGCTTGACTGCAGCTGGGGGAATCTGCTGGGCACAGCTGGAGATTTTCATGGCCAAAATCCTCCAGCATCATCATGGCTGCATCTGCTAATTGCTCTGGATAACACAAATCTACAGTTTTTTCAGTTGAAACATTTAATTTCTTGCAGATTGTTACTCTTGCACTGCTAATATACAAGTACACAAAAATCAACTTCAGTTTAAAAATCAAATTTATTATAAACTGCTACACCTATGCTGCCTATGTATAAATATACAAATATCAATTTAAGTTTAAAAAATTAATTTATTGTCACAATCGTGCTATGTAAGTACAGACAAATATCAAATTCAGCTTAAGAAATTAAATTATTGCAGACCTCTAATCCACTCATACACAAAGATCAATTGAAGTTTAACAATTTAATTTATTACATATAACTACAACGGTACAGCCCATATACAAATACAAAAATATCAGTATTTCTCTCTAAATAACCCTAGGCCTAAAACTAAGTAACTAGAATGACAGAAGTACACAACTCCAGATATAGATTTAAATAGAAATAAATACATATATAACCATAACTATAATATACAGGGTAAATATGTACTAAGTTTTCCATATTACATATACAAGACATATAAAAATATATACTTAACAAACCTACATATAAACATACAAACATCAATGTACTAATATAAAAATCCATACAACTCCATCAATAGAATTATACAAATATATACAACTATGTACATGTGCAAAGAGAACTAAACACAGATATGAATATAACAACATACATCTAGAAATAGAACTAGATACTACTACATGTATATATGTATATACATGCACATACGTATGTGCGTAACAACATATATAAACACAGCTAGGTACATAGATGAATATACCTGTGCAAATATCAATCTACATATGTAAGTATCCCTATTCTTCTAACTATCTCAGTGCAACTCTACGCATCTGTAAACAGAACTGTGATAAATGAGAACTAGTT
>VZRS01004227.1:0-33090 GCA_013398055.1 Ifrita kowaldi
GGCAGGCCCCGGCCCCGGCCCCACCACCCCGGTACCGATGGACGACCCGGAACAGCAGCCCGTCCCGGAGCAGGCCGAGATGGCTTACTTCGGCCCCACCTCCCTCACCTACCTCCCCGTCCTCCAATGGTGGGTGCTGTCCCTTTGCCCGCTGCCGGGGACGGGCCGGGGCTGAGGATGGAGGCGGCGCGGCTGTGGCTCCTTTGCCGAGGGGTTCGCAGGATGTGCCTTGCCACAGGGAGTGTAGGAGTCCTGCTTTTAACTCTTCTGGCGGTTTCGTAGGGCAAGAGGCTGGTTTGCTGCAAAGGCCCCATCATCATGGTGATGCACAAACGATAACAGGAAAGCACGGAAATTTTTCCTAAAAGTCCGTCCCCTGCCACAAGCCTTAGTGATATGGAGGTGGTTTGACATAGAGGAAAAGGGATTTTGTCTCAGCCTGCTCACTGACTGGGATCTGGCCCCTGGCAGCCGTCTACTTGGTGCGATGCTGCAGGGCAGCTGGCCAGGATCTCCCTGGCTGGCCACTCGTGCCTGGTGGGCTCTTACAGCACCCGGGTGGCTGCGAGCGGTGGCACACTGGCACTGGGGGTGATGCTGGGCGTTTGACATTCTCCGAGGTTATGTTTTCTGGAGCTGAAGGTAATGGTAGAACTCCTTAATGAGACACTTTCTGTAGTGGAGGAAGGTTGTCACCATTGTTTTCTTGGGCTTTGGGAAGACCATTATCTGCCACATGACAGCCAAAGAGAAACCAGGGTAACTTTTCTTCTCCCCCCAAGCACAGATGTGTCCTGATAGTAAATAATGTTGAAGCTTTGCGTGAAACAGTAACAACACATACAAACTTTTAACTTGTCAGCAAGTAATCTGAAATAATTCTGCTCCCCCTGCCAGTCATCTTGAGCAGTGGGAGTTAGTCTGTGTTTTTACTGTGATATAGATACCACTGCTCCCATTTTAAAAGGACTGAAGGAATAGATTCATACAAGGTCATTCATCTAACAGGTTTGATACACAGTATAAAACTGAATCATAAGCAATCCTTGAAAGGATGAACTAATGATTTTTTGTTCTTCATGATGTTCAGCTTCATTTTACCGTTGGTGCGTTGCCAATAGCAAACCAGATTTTGGTCCAGAAATAGTTTAACAGTAGACTTGCCAACCTGTATAATGGGCCGGCTGCTGAGGGCTGACACAGAACAAGTGGCAAACCTGAAACACTGAGTCTGTGCAAGATCCTAAAATCAATCCGATAATAAACCCCACACAATGTGTGGATACATAGTAGATAAATGGAGGCGGTCTTTCCCCCAGTGCTGCTTCTTTAACCTCTACCTTTCTCCCTCATCACTCTTTCCTTTTGATTTTGTTGTCTTTACTCACAGTTTCGTTTTGATGCATGCCATGAAAACTCAGCTTTTGAAAACCTTGGGGCTAATAGGCAAGAAGATGAGTGCTCTTTTCTGTATGGGTTTTTTTCCTGATAGAAATATTTTTGTATTATATGTCAGCACTAAGAAGTTGTTTGACTTACTATTTTAAAAAGACTGGCAGTTTAATGGACCAAAAGTTCACAAAATGGAATGCCCAAATACTTTGTCACTAAGTAGTTAGATGCTGAGGAAAAATTATTGGCAAAAACCAGCTACTAAAGCATGAATTAATTTCTGATGCACTTTCAAAGACTCTTGTGGTGTTATATTAAGGATGAATTTGAACTTAAGATTAATCTCCTCTGAGACTGCTCAGTTGTGAAGAGTTTTGAGATGCTCTAGAAGAAAAAGCATTTCTGCCTGCTGGGAGGCAGAGTTAATCAGGACTCTTATATAGAATAGATTTCATTTACCTTTTAGCCTGATGACAGGAAATACCCCATTAGAGCAGCAGATCCCCTGTCTTTGGGTGCAGGTTCCTGCTCAGGTCTAGCCATGAAGCCTTTGCTGTTGGATGGTGGGGCTGGAGGTGGTGAGGAGCTGGCAGGGAGCCCAGCACAGCCTCTTGGGTTATTGGGTGAGAAGATGGTCTTCAAGGAGGTACAAGTGAGGCATTTGGGGGTCTTTTGCTAGGGAGGAGGAAAGCTGGGGAATAGATAGCCTTCTTCAATGGAAAAAGGGGAGGAGGCACAAATAGGTGAGGTAGACATCATCAAGCTGCACAGAGACCATCTTCTTGCTCAGTCTGTTCTAGCAAGCCAGTTTGCTGTAGACCTTATCCACTGTTGTCGTGGTTTGATGCACAACTGTTCACTGCCAAAGCAACTAAGACAAACAACTGGGTTGCCTGAAATCAGGCTACTGAAACAGAGGATGCTGATTTGAAATCCGACTGACTTATCTCACCCAGTGAATGTGAAAAGTCTGCCTTCCCAACCAACTCGATTATCAGTAAAGACACAGTGAGTAATTGGCACTGTGCTGCACTAGCATTCAGCTGATACATTAATTAAATACGCATAAATAATTTGGTAGAACGGAAACAGAGTCAAAGCAAGAAACTGCCATGATACGAGCAGTGTGTCATGCTTTGAAAATTAATCCCTCTGCTCCTTTGCTTCAGCTTTGCTCCTGTGTTTGTACTGCAGCCTATTATCTTCTGACATCAAAACCATTGGCATTATCTTATAATTAAACATAATTTTTTTGCTGAAGGTGAAGGTAATATCTTAGGCTAATAAGTAACCAAGTTTGCATCTTCCTCACCTTATTCACACAAGTAGTTGCATTTACTTGACTATGACCATTCTGAAAAGTAGGATGAATCAGGGATTTGCTGAAAGGATGGATATTTAAACACCTAAGCCTGTTTCAGTCCTAGCAGTTCTGTTATATAGTAACTGTAAGTTAAAATTCTGTTCTCTTATTAAGCTTGTCCTAAAATCAGTGAGGTTATATGAAAATAGAATGTGGTCCTTTATAGTTTGTGCACTCTGTCCCAAAACACCATATTGCACATTTTAGGTGGAAAAATGCTCATATTATTATTTTTGGTATAGTGGATACCTTTCTATTTAGAAGACCAAAGTTAGATTCTTTGATATAACAACATTTTGCATATAAGAAATTCTAACACTGTCTGTATTGGTGTTAATGTTATAATGGTGTTACTAAGTTGTGTTGTTTTAATTTAAAAATTATGAGAACTAGTTAATTTCTTATCAGAATCTCGCATGACCTCTCCTGCATGTTGAAAACAAGGAAAATAGAGCTTTAAAAGTTAAAAATAGAGAGTATACATATCTATATTTATATGAAAAAGTATATTGTTTCCCAGGATACAGGTTAAGTATACAAAGGAAGTAGCTCTTTTTGATTCTATGTTTCTGTAAAATCAGAGAAACTATTACAGAGTTCACTGTAAATCTGATGAACTATTAAAATCTAACAATTCTTTCTTCTAACTCTGACATACACCAACTGATGATTTTTGTTTTAAAGGCTAGCTGATAATTTCTATTTGTGTGGAGGATGCACTGTACCCTGTCGGCTACTATATGAGCTGTATATTGAAACCTGCAATCCAGATTTCAAGATTCAAGTACATCCATCCACCTTTGGAAAGGTACAGAGTAGATAGGATATACAAGATAAGAAGTAGGGATGCCTAAGCAGAAAGCCCCATCATCAACTATACACATTGCATATCAAAAGAGATTAAATAACAGAGAAGAATGAATATGTAATGAATTATGCTTGTGCATTTTCTAATGTATTTCTGCTAAGACCTCATGTAGATGCATTTATACCAGAGGAAAGAGTATTGTTTGGAATGGAGTTTATTTTCTTCAGGGAACTGGTGTATGATACAGTAGCAAAGATTTCTTCTGCCAGTATATTTTAGAAAGTTTTACCAGTCATCTGTCTTTAACAGCAGAAAGTTAAACAACTCATTCCAAGGAGATGATTATTCCGTCTTTAAAAGATATCTTTGGTTGTTACATAATTTTATACTTTCCCTTTTAAGTAAACTTGGGATATTTTGCTCCAAACACACCCTAAAAAGTTGTTACAGGATCATCCAAGCAAAACAAATGCAGATGTAAAACTGAATCTCCTAACAGTTCCACTCTTCTATTACATAGAGGCTGATAAAACCCACAGAACAGTTACCACTTAGAAATCCCAATTGCAACCCACAGCCATAGCTATTCAACCTTTTTTAACAAATTGAGGAAGATAGAAAGCCTTGTGATTATTTCTTCTTCAAGACTTTTTGTTCAGAACTTCCTATTTTTTATGGCTAACATTCTATTAATTCCCACAGTAAGAGCTACTAAGCATTGTTTTAACACAAGCCCAAAATAATTTAAGTACAAGTTGTACCTGAAGTCAATTTGTGTGGCTAACCCCATTCTAGGAATCATTTATCTCAATTCAGTTGAATCTAATTTTTTTACTAGATATGTTAAATCACTTTTGCTGAAAATTAAGATTTGAGTGAATGATCTGGTGTGATTTATTACCATAGCTTAATGGATCATCACCCATCAGCTAAGGCTGTGGGTAGAATTTGCCTGGCTCAGCATAGACATTGGCCATGAAGCTTGTCACCTTAAAAATCTCTAGGTAGCCAATGGATAGAAATAAGTAGTTACAGACGTTTCCTCACACTAAATGAGTCACCTCCGACAGCTCAGATGAAAGGGGCCTCAGAACTGCCATTTGTTTTTCCCCACTGACTACATAGTCTGCAGTGACTATCTTAAATTTCTCTGCCTTGTAGCCATGTTGGTGAGATTAATCCCATCCTGCCTGTACCCTTCCAGTGCTCCAGCACATCTGAGTTACCACCTGTAAGCTAAGCCTTCTTGCAGTTTACCTTAATGTGTTTTCCTTTTAAGCTGGGACAGGCACAGATGAAGCATGAGTCTGGTCACATAGAAGGGCTGAGGAGCCAGAGCTGCTGTGGGCTGGTGTTTGCAACTATTTACTCACAGTCTTAACCAACCAAGTGCATTGCAGTGCAAGATAACACATCCCAAAGGAGCAAGCTGGGGTGCAGCTCCCCTGTGCCTTGAAATAGTCTGTCCTTCTGCAGCAGGAGAATGGACTGTGTAGCAAGAACCTGAGGAGAGCAGGAACTGCAGCAACCCTGGTTTAAACTGAGTGCATGTGTAATCACTTACCACAGCCTATAATGGGCTGAGCTATTAATAAGTTACTAAGCTGTAGTAACCTGACTGTGCTCCATGTGTGTGAACTGCAAGGGCTTTTGCAGTCCAGCCCCATGTGGATCAAACTATGGTGATTGAAGACACTACTAATCCCATCTGCCCTATCCCTCTGCCCAAATACATCACTGTCTCTGTAGAAATGACAGCAGGAGGAAGGATATGTCTTGTGCCATGAAAGCCCCAGTTTCACAGGCTGCCCTTTTAGAAAAATGGGATTATGCTGAACTATCAATTTGAGAAAGGGAGCAGCTGGGGTGGGTGCATGCAGAAACATTCAAGGAACAGGAGCATCATTAAAACTAGAGGAGCATGTTAATGAATCCTTTTTCAGGCCTTTTGACCAACAACACACACTGGGCACAGAGTCCAAGCCTTGTGCTGCTGAGTGGAGACTCTCCTCACCCCTCGCTAATGGGGTGTAAATCCTCTGTTCCTGCCATATTGGGAATATTAGAATGTCCTGGGTTAGTCCTGGACCCAAGTGTCCTGAGTTAGTCTCTGTTTTCACAGGACAGCTCATGCAGAATAATCATAGTGAAGTGGATTATTACCCTGACAGTATCTAATTACTCTGTAGAGCCCAACCTTGACAGATGCTGCATGACCTCAGTTCACACTACCACGGTGGTCAAAAGGTTGCTTTGCATCTTGATGACTCAGGTCCTTTTAAGAAAGATAAGTCAGGCCCTATCCTGTCAGTACACCTTCCAAGAGTAAGTGGGTAGGTGAAGCCCTTTGTGTGAGTAAGTCCTTCTTAAATGAATAAGGCTTGAAGGTCTGGCAGAGTATGGGACCATCAGGGCACCTTCAAGTTCCCCCAGCTGATTGATCCTGCCCTGGCTGCAGGGGATCTCTTGCTGTGAGCACTGTTTTCCCGCGCAGACTACAGAAAAATTTCCTGAGAGAGGTAATCCCTTAAATTACTTGGCCTTGGATCTGCAAAAGCCTGATTGAGTTTTGTTCAACAGTTACCATTTGAGAGGTATGTAAGAATGGTATTAGCCTGGAAATGATGAAAAGCAAACAAAGTGATTAAAGACAAAAAGTGTGGCAGATACATTTTTGCATCCTAGAATGAATTTGCCAAGTATCTCCAATTTTCTGTTTATACAGCTTATTCAGTTAGTTTTCCCAGGCCTGGTGACAAGAAAGCGGACCACAGCAGGGAGTATCAGGTATTGAGTTTGTGTTCTGTCTTTGAAAATGTTATTTATAACTATTGTAGTAAAATTTTAAAGTGTCTGGCTTTTCAGTCCCAGCACTGTAATATGGCAGCTGAATTGTAGGTTGCAAGTCTGTGACACAACACAAGATCTAGGGTAATTCATGGTGTAACCAAGGACATTAAAATAGAGTTAATTTCATGAAAACCACCACATCAGATCTGCTTTGGTAAGGCATGAATTCCAGATTGGACTGCTTTTTAAAAGACCTTAGTGCTCCAATTTGTACTGGCTATTAACAGCATGGTTTGCATGAAGTGTCTGCCAGACATCACAACCTTGCTGAGAGCTCTTCAGACACTGCATTTCTAGGCCAGGAAGGACTGGCTCTGGGATGCATAGGAGTGGTAGCCATGATTAATGTCAGTGTTGTGCTTTTCATCCTTGCACACATCCTTGGAGTGAACCAGCACATACTGATGGTCAATGGAAATGCTGTACCGTTTTAAACCATTTAAATCAGACAACTTCAGGTCCTCCTCCTAAATGTCATTTCTCTCCCCTCCCCTCTCTTCTAGAGCACAGAAAGTTTGATGCTTTTCCATATCCAAAGTTATACTCACACTCTGAACACCCAGACCAGGAAAAGAGATATTTTAAGGGCATTGAGACACAGTAATTTTACAAGCACTTTATGTAGCTGTCAAGTGTGGGCTTTGAGAACAACATGCCCTTACTTGTTCTGTGGCTTGTTTCCACTAGTCTGGACTTGCTATCAGCTTGAGCCAGGAAAACCTCTATTTCGGGAGTGCCTGACCTCAGACACTCCTAGGCTCCTCCTCATAGCAGACAGGATTTGGGATGGTGTTTGGTAGCCCCCAGCCAACATGCTCTCTCTTCCCATCGGCAGAAGGTTACCCACTCCTGGCTGCAGGTGGCCCCAAACCATGGCACTGCTCCCGTGGTTCCTGGTGGCCCAGCCTGGGACGAGCCAGCTGGTAGCACCTTGGTAGCAGAGATGGTGACTCTGCTGCTCACTGAGCTCAGATAAATCTTAGCAAAGGTCTGGCAGTTGAGTTTCAGCTTGCCATGACACCGATGGACCATCCAGTCACTGAGCTACTGTAAATGGTTGAGGAACAGCTGCACTAAGTCCTTCATCTTCCGTGGGGATATGGGGACCTCTGTCTGCTAAGAGTCTGGTTCCTGACTTCACTAACTGTCCTGTACAAATCTGAGGCACTCCATTCACTGGCTTAAGTTTTATTTCATTTAGAAGAGGGCATCATTTCAGGGCAAAAACTGTTAAAAAGAGTTTGTAAAAAGTTTGTGTAATTATTTTCTGTTGGGGAAAATAAATATTCAACAGAATTTTAAAAATAAATATAGTTTTTTCTACTTGATCTTTTCTTGGTTAAATAGAATGATCATTTGCTTTCAAAAGAGGGTTATGAGTTATTTGCTGACTTGTTGAAAAGCATGTGGTTGCCAGTTCATCTTTTTTTATTTTTCTAGATATCATTATGATGGAATAGCTATCAAGAAGGAGTCTTCTTTTTATGCACGTTTTTGCTGTCTTCTGTATGAACAAAATTATTTCAGGTTTGTTTTTTAAAATGTTTTAACCAAAAAATGACACATGACAGTCTATATGTTTTCTGAAAACCTGTAAATTATCTGTTGAACACTGCCAGAAGCATCATATTTTTCTTCTCAATATAGACACAATGAAAGTGCTGTGCCATTAAGTGCTGTGCCCTAATAGACAAGCTGCACTTTGGAAACAGACCCTGCCTAATTAGACTTCCTAAAATTGGACGTTTTAGCCATGCAGATCTTAAGAGCAGGAACTTATGCTGACCCTAAAAGAACAGCTTAATATATTGAGACTCTAAATGGGAGCTCAAAAAACACATATTGAAATGGCTTTGTGACATTCTATCACCTTCCTCATTAAACATTAGGCTGAAGAAATGTATTAAAGTATAAATGACTGCACTGTTTTGAAGAATCCTACACACAATCATGTTGTCTGGGGTTTTTACTACTTGAAACAGTACTTCAGAAATACTTCATTCACTTGGTATTAAAATATCAGATTTTAAAATCACCTCTTGTAAGAGAACATCAATAAGAAAATGTGTAAGACAAGTATAAATGGATTGCAAAACTTAAAAGCCTAAAAGCCTAAAATGAATGTAAGATACTATGGTAGATTAAAGTGTAGGCAGAAGTGTCTTGTGGGCAGGAGAGGAAGAGTTCTCATGGTTAAGCTCATGGTTCAGATAAACAAACCACAGGCTTGAATTTCTTCCCAGAAAAAAAAAAAAAGGAAGGGAAATGCTGCCATTCTGCAACAGTGTTACGCTCCTTTACACTGAAGAAAAAATTAGGTGTAGCCTATACCTATATCCTCATTCTCTTACAGCCTTGTACATTACTTTAGTGTGCATATGGGTAAATTCTGTTATTTGGTTTCCATTTTAATATGGAGATCTAGCATTATTCTATGGCATGAATGCTAGGGGCATACAGGTCAGCCCATCCCTCTGGAACAGGTTGCCCAGAGCAGTTGTGGATCTCCATCCTTGGAAATGTTCAAGGCTAATTTGGATGTGGCTTTGAGCAACCTGGTCTAGTGGAAGGTGTCACTGTCCACAGCAGTGGGGTTGGACTGGATAACCCTTGAAGGTCCTGTAGAAACCAAACTATTCTATGATTCTGTGATTCTATAGCTTTTCAGATTAAAAAAAATTCAAAATATGAAGATTGTATTCAGACAAAGATAATTTTTCTAGTTGCAGTAGAAAAGTCCTGTAACTACAAAATTATCTTGTCTGATGTTTCCTTCATTTAAGACAATTTTAAGAAGACACTAAGTTGTTGAGTGAAGCCAGACAGCTGAAATTAGAGCTTCCACTCTAAATGCAGCTACATGTCCCTGTCCCAAGCCAACATGCAGGCCCACAACACCTGGGCATACAGGTGTCACAATTACTTCTTAGTATCTCATATAGCACAGCAGGAGAAAACAGAGAGAAAGCAGTAAAAAAGCACAAAACACAGCCAGAGAAGCATGAGTAGCACAACTCTGAAACAAATAATTACATCATGTACTAAAAAAGCATCTGCTTCAACCAAGTGAGTTAGTTGCCATTTCTGTGGAGTTTTGTAAATTCTTTGCAATTAAGTCATGAAGGAAATACCTCATCTTTACTGTCCCATCAGTGGGGTTCAGTACTTTTTGAAATCACCATTATTTTTTCATGATCCCATAAAACTGATAAAACCAGCAATGGAAAATTCTAGATTGTTTTTTACTTATAAAATTGAATTTAGAAAAAGTCATTAAAACTTGAAGACTTTTTTACTTGCAAGAAGAAAATTTGTTCTCATATACGTAATCATATGTATAAACACAGCAGGGTATTTGACCTATAACATCTCGGTTTTTGAGAGTGTATTCATGTGGAAATTTCCCAATCAGAGTGAAGATTTTTAATGTACCATTTCAGTGCAGTCCAGTGCCAGTCTGTTGTCCAGACCTCTCTAATGGGATATACTTCTCTGGCTTGCTGCCATTTCCCTCTGGCAGAGGCCGGGGGTATCTGCTTCGGTGGTGAAGGTGTCCTAAATAGCTACTGCGCCCTCCCATGCCCGAATAAAGTCCAACATGCAGATGCTTTTTCTGTCACACTTACCAGAGGGGAAAGTGGATTCTTGAGCCCAGCTGAGAGACCACAGCATCCATCCAGCCTGTGGGTTGGTGAAGAAGGGAACGGTTTCGAAACTATGAACCACTCTTCCTAATTCCTGAAAAGGATATTTCTTGACCATGATAGACAGCAACTGATGTGGTGCTGGTAGTGAGGAGCTAGGCTTCTGAAGGACCTGGCAGCTTGGGAGCTATGCTTGTCGATGTCATAGGAATGGCAGTAAGATTAAAATGGTTTGCCTTTGAATATGAAGAAGGCGTTTGCAGTTTGATAGTTGGTGGGACCTCGGATGTGTCAGGGTTGGAACGTATTCACCCAAAGAGTGATGAGGATGGTCTTACACAGCACCTGTAAATTAGTTCATTTAGAAATCTTCAGTTCTTTGAGTTATGTGTACCACAGCTCTGATGATGGTGTTTATGAAAATATTGTAAATATATGCAACTGTAGTCAGTGAGGTCTCTAAATGTATTAGAGACATGAGGGAATATGGTATTTACTGATTTGCATTACTATAGAATGTGCTCCCTCTCAGAATGGGAGCTTTGAGGACAAGCTCTCCCTAAAATGGTACCTGGTCTAGCTCAGAGTACAGCAGTGTTTAAAAAATGTCACTGAATTTTGGTTCTATAAGAGCTGCTTTTTTGATTCTAGTAATAGGCAAGGTTTAGGCTCCTGACTGTCTAGTGAAGCAAACCTATTATTTTTTTCATTTAAAAAAATTGATTTTGATTCTAGCAAATTAAATTTACTAATCTTGTAATGTGACAGTCAACAGCATGCACATTCACCACCTTCCCTTCTTTCACTTTTCTTTTGTCCTTCCTATTTACATCTCTGTTATTCTCTATTTCATCCCCGTTTTTGTATTTCCCATTTTAGCTTTAGTTCCCACCCCACAGCATCACCCAAACTCTGCAAGAGAGATGGTGAAACTCCTTGTGATTTTGCTGTCACCCATTTTCCCTTTCTCCCGCCCACCTCCTCTTTTGTGTGTTCCATCTTTACCCAGGCACTGCTCTCCGGGGGAAGTGAGCATCTCTGATGTGCAGCCAAGCACCAGGTGAGTGCCAGCCCCCTTTGCTAACAGTGGGAGCACATAGAACTGTTAGTGTTCCGTAGGAATTTGCACTGAACCCTCAGTGAGCTCCTGGCTGGCTGCTGGGGCACAGAGGAACCCATGAGCATTCCTTGTCTCTCCTCGACGTCCCTGTGTCAGGGGAGTGGGGAGCCAGTCTGCCGAGGGAGCCAACGCTCTGGAGGCGAGCAATGCTGATACGTGTTGCCATAGTAGCAGCAGCAGAAGATACAGCTGGCCGCCTTCTCAGGGAGAGCAGGAGATGGAAAATATTCATTAATTTTATTTCACAGGCTTTAGAAATCTGCAGGAAGGACCTATTTGAAAGTGTTACGAAACATCTCTACTTACATGTGTTTGCCTTTGTTCAGTCACCGCTTCTAAAACGTTCAGGGGAAAGAGTCACCAGCACTACCAAACATACTCAGCATGAATGTTGTGCCCCGTCTTGGACAGCCAAATTGGTTGTTTCACTGGAGCACAGCCTCCATGGCACAGAGTAGGGCAGAGGAAAAGGTGGCAAGGGCCAGTCCTGTGGATGGTAGAGAGTGGAGAGGAAGCATTTTCAGTGGCTGGAGTTTACAGGCAGATAAGTTGTCATATTTTGTCCTCTGCCCCTTCAGGACGTGCGGTGGTACCCTGCTCTGTAATACATCAGAGCAGTGAAAACCAGTAGCCAGGATTTGATTAGATAGCCTGCCACGCTTCAAAACAGCCAAGTCCAACAGAACCCTTGGGTTTGAAATGCCTTCCTAGACAGTGAGCAGGTGTCAGCAGCAGATGGAGGCTTGACTGGAGACATCCAATTTTTGCAGCACGTCCCTTTTACTAGCACCATTGCCTCTCCCTCTGCTAGCATTAGCCTCAACAAAACAGGCAGGGAGAGAGCTAGGAGAAAGTGCAGCAAGAAAGCAGCCTGTTGTGCCTGCTTTCGGCAATAAGCCAGTGGTCAAGCCTTTGCAGGTAAATTCTGACTGTGTGGAACACCATGGCCAACTTGCAAAGTAAATGGGAAACAGTCCGAAACAAAATGCCATCTAAACTGATGTAGAATGCAGAAAATGTAATAACTGTGAAACCTAAGTACAGGGATTGTTACGCTTTTGTTATTTTCATGTTTGTAATAGTTATTACCATTCCAAACAAACTGCAACTACAAATACAAACCCATGGTTCTGGTACAAGAAGCTCAAAGACATTGCACTGTTAAATGGACAATTGTCATTAAAATGAATGTTTCAATTTTATCTTAAAATTCAGAAATTGGTCTTCAGATTTGCTAGAAAATCATGGGATTACCAAATGACAGAAAAGAGAGTGGGGTTTGTTTCCCAAATGCAATGCTCCAACCTAGTGCAGTCTGTCCAGTTTGAGTTCATTTTCTTACTAAATAGAGAACAAATCAGTGAGCTTTTGAATGTTTGTTTGTTTGTTTTCTGTTATATATTTTATCACAGTAGAAGTTCCTGGAGTTCTGAAAATGCGGCTGATTACAAGAAGAATAGACAAAAAAAAGGAACAGTGAGTTTCAGATACATTAGACATAACAAAATGTCTATGTTTGTGTTTAATTATAACTGCTATCTAATATGTTCTGATGAAATACAGCTAACCCATCTTCTTCAAAATAATCTTGGTCTGTGTAATCTCACTGCATGCTTACTTCCCCCACTCCTATTTCACCCATTAGCTAAATATTTTTGTTGTCTTAACGTCAGCTCAAATAATTTTGTCTGTACTGAGAGCGGAAATTATGGCTGACAGATCAAGTTTTGAATATTAGGGGAGTCAGTGGGGCACAACCTGCCTTGCCTGAGGCCCACGGTATCGGACCCTCATGCTGTTGAGACAGTGCCTTTTCAACATGCTCAGAGTTTATTGGCATGAGAAGTATTTAAATACTAGGATATGATTAAGAAAAAAGAGCACAATCCCTGCCCACTGAAAAGGGCAGGTGCAAAAGTAACCTGTGGCAGTTCTCTGCTCAGTGAGCTGTCATGGGATGGCCGGACACCAGGCTTGTTGGATGTCAGCCACCAGAGCATGAGCAACAAACTTATGTGGACCAAAGTGAGGAAAACAGGAGAGGCTGGATGTCTGTGTTACTTGTAGCAAGTGCTCGGGTGCAGCAGTGAGTGCTGTGACAATGACAGCCAATGGGAAATGTGCTGTCATCCCGACAGCACAGCCAGCTATCTGCAGCCTCAGCCAGGGAGTCACAAGTGTGACACGAGTGCTATAGAAAATATATATGGAAGATATGTATAGCATTAAATATTCACTGGTTTTGAAAAGAAATTCATGTAGAGTTTAGGATTTAAATATTTAGGCAGCCCTGCTTGTTTCTTTCACCCACCCCTATTTTCTAAAAAAAAGACAAGCATTTCTCTAAAGAAATAGATCTTATTATAAAATCATGTCCTACAATTTCAAGAAAATACTTAATACCGTTAACCAAACTGACAAGATAATTACAATCTTTTTTTTTTTATTGTCCAAAACATATTCTTATGCATCAAGAGTAAGAATTTGCAGTATTATCCATCTGTCATTTATCTGAAGACTGAACAAGAGACATTTCATTACCTTTCTCCTGATTTCAACCAGTTCTTCTTTGGAGAGCAAGCGCAAAGTGAAACATACCCCTATGAACTGGTACGTTCAAAGTACGTGGCCATAAAACAAGTCAGCTCTTTTCCTGTGAGATCATTTTGTACCCTCTTTTTGGTAACAGATTGCACTGCTTGCCAATGACTACTACAACTATTGTCAAGTTATTTTACAAATGGTGAGAGAGTCCAAGCTTGACAAGGTATGCCTTTTCTTTAATAACATTTACTCTGACAAAAGCAAACAACTGTAAGGGTAAAATTGTGTCTGTGTAGCTTATTTACTTGATGGTTTGAGCTAAGGTTGATGATTTATGGACAAAAGGAGCATTCAGTCAAGTTATTTTAAAATTCTGGATTAACACAATATGCTCCAAGAATCTGAGCTTGTAAGCATATCCTGAGCCCTCCTGGAATATCAATAAGTCTGAGCTGAGCACATAAAACATAGCCATGGACACACATCTTTAATTGCATCCTCATATCCATGGCACAGTTCTTTGTTTCTTACCTCTTTTGTACACTGTCTGGTGAGGTTCAGCTTGTTGCTGCTTCCCCAGAACGCTTCCACTTACACTGGAGCCCAGCCAGGATGGGCCCAGGCAAAGAGCCCATCTCCATGGCCATTCCTTCGCTTCTGTGCCTGTGTGTTGTCTTACTGAATTACACTTCACATTCCACAAGTGTAAAATCTGTGAAAATTCATAAAGGGCTTTGTGTGACAGGTGGAAGACTACATCATGTCATTCTGGACGTCTCTGCAGCCTGAAAGAGTAGAACTGATGTGCTTGCCAGATGTGTGCCAGCTGTTAAAAAGCTATGATAGGTATCTATTCAAGGTACTGTACACACATTTGCTTGTTTGTAATTATGCTATTTACATGTTTGTGTCTTTTTGGTAGTTCTAAGGAGAAGGGCCCTCTCTTTCTTGTTTGCTGTTTGATGGGATTTTCATTTATTCCTCAACTCTATCTTTTGGCTTCTTCTGAGACAGCCCAGTATGGGTTTTGAAAGGAGGCAGTGGAATTTGGGATAGCTTCCATTTTGCTCCTATATATTAATTTGAAAGTTCCTAATATCAATGGAGTGTGCTGTTATAAATGTGATCTGTGGTTCTGGCATGAGATTATGTGACTGAAATTTCAACTGATAATGGTTTTCCAGATTATGAGAGTTACTTTTCCTTTGAGAACACTACTACATTTCTCAGTGACCTTCCACATAGAAATATGCAGTTTTCTGATAAAAAAATTTGCTTCTTATTTCCAGCAGGTCATTAAGTATTGTCTAGAAATTAGTTCAGAAAGCAAAGTTTATGCTTAGGATCTTTTTGCTACTGCTAAAAAAGGTAGTTTAGCTCTTGCTTAATTGGAAGAAAAAAATGGGCTTCTTTACACTTACATTTAAACTATCAATATAATTTTATTTCATGCTGTTGTAAATATCTGTGGTACATCAGTTATGTGCAGCAGCATGAATTTGTGTTCTAGGAATTGGAGAACATCCTACTTCCTGATTTCCTGGACGAGGTGCCTGCACAACACATAGACTCAATCAGATCATTCAGTGAAAATGTTAAATGCTGGATGCTTAATCCTTTGGGAGGTTTTCCATTACTGCTCCAAACATCCAAATCTAATGGTAGGTTTGAGTAAGAGACATATTTTCAAAAATAATCTTTGGTTAAACTGCAGAGAAGATTGTATTACAAAATTCTTACATTATTTTTAAAAATTTTTGGCTGATGTAATGTTGATAGTAGCAACAACTAGAGTTAGTTGGGATACACTTAAAAATAAATAGTCTTAGATAATGTGTGAGAACAAATTTAAGTCAAAAGTATTCCCCATTCATGGTAAATTGAAATGTGCTCAAATCTTCCTACAGATCTGTCTCTTGCCATGATTGCTTTGGCTGTGTAGATGACCAACAATATGCAGCATGCCCTCTGAAACTCAGATATTATTCTCTCTTCCTTTTACAAGTGGTTTTATGCTGATAAATTAATTAATGGCTGTAGCACGGGACAATATAAAAGGAAAAAAAGCCATAGTCCCATAAGGAAAATATGACTGACATTAGAGGATGATTGGAAAAAATCTGTACTTCACAAAGCTCTCTGTGTGTGTTTGTAAATATGCACACACACATGTTTATTTATACCTTTAATGCTGAAGATTCCAACTAAAACCTCATGTTGCTCAGTTGCTCATTGAGTGAAAACCAATTCCACAGCAGCAAAACAGGGCTCTTGTGTAGGCAAAAGATTTTATTAGGATTCATATGCTCAGTACTGCAGACAGACTTAATTTTGGCATTTCTTACATCTGAATGCTTGACAGAGCAAATGTAGTAATGTGTTTTGAACATATGTATGCATAGAAGTATATGTAATTAATCAGCTGTGACCCTATGTATATACATCCTGGTCTTTCTGGTTTGTACAAACATCACAGAAACAGAAATTTTCACTTGAAAATCATTGTCTGTCTACAGTAGTTGCTTTATACTCAATTTTCCTGCAACTGAGAAACAGTTACTTATTTTATTCCGAAGAAGGGCATTCTTGGACCATGCTTTTCATAATTACATATAACACATTATAAACAGGAGAAAAGTGGAACAAAAGAAAGCAGCTCCTATTAACAGTGCTGCAGAATTATAGATGCATAAAGGTAGAAATGTAAACTGTCAAAAGAAAATGCAGCAGGTTTAGATTTAACGTTGCTTTCATTCACCTGAAACCATACAAGGAAAAGAGCATTAGTCTCAATTAGGAAGTATTAAACTTAAGAAAATATTGAAAGTATTTTTCCTATACATCATGGATTAATAGATTCACAGTGAAGGAGAAGTGGTGAGCTGGGCAGCTTCTCCTTGCGAGCTTTGACTGCAAGGGTCCCCAGCCCATCCCATAATGTTGGCTCCGTGCCCCTGCTGTGCCCTCTGTTGCCCTCCAAATCTCCCCTAGGGAACTACTTTCAAACTTAAAAGATCTGTCTTCATTAATGTATTTTAGACTGTAAAATATTAATGATGTGAAACACCTGCCTCTTCTTCTTTAACAGAAGCTAAAGAGTTTGTAAAAAGACTCAGGAGACAGACAGACCTTTGCAACATGGTCAAGGTATGTTTCAGAATTCGTGGGAAAAAAAAAGCTGGGAATCTCATTCCTGCCAGCAGTTTGCACTGTTTTTGAAATGCTCCATTGTAGGACAAGAGTAGCAGCTCTTAACTGTACACTGACCATGTCATGCTCACACTCCTACCCATCTCTTCCCACTGTTAAGTATGCTGAGGGGATATTTTCCTCCCTCTGGATTCTTCTGAAAGCCTCTGATATGTGCTTGATGGGACCCCATGGAGAGGAGAACACAGTAGCTGGAAGGATCAGATGACAGTTTCCAGTATCTTTGCCCATCCATGCCAAAGTCAGTCAAGGTCACACACTGGAGCATTCCTTCCATTGTTGTCCTTGGATCATTCCAAATCCTTGGGTTTTGAGGTGGTCTGGGCTATAGCAGAAAAAGGAAGGTCACAAATAGGGAAGAAAGGAAAAGAGAACAGGAGGTATATTCTGTCCTTCAAACATGTACAAGATTTTCCCAACACGCCACCTGATTTGAATCATTATTCAGAGGGAAGAAGGGAAGCAGGGAGAAAACAAGAGAGGGAGCGAGGGAGGGAAGGAGGGAAGGACAGGAGGAACTGCAGCTTCTTGGACCTCTAAATGTAGCTTTTCTTTATGGGAAAACCTCATTACCAGCAGCATACCAAACACACTCCTCCTCTTACTTTAAAAAGTAAAAAAAGTTTGGAAAAAAAAAAAACCACAAACATGCATAAGGGTGTAAGGGTGTCTACCCAGGAAAAAAGTTGACTTCCATGAAGTGCTGAATACTCACAGTGTCCATTTACTTCGGCAACCCTTGGAGATACTAACACCTGAAAAGCTCAGCTTTATGTGCTTCTAAACAGGGCTTCTCATGCATTGAAGAGCATGATCCAGTAAGATCACGAGTGTCACCTATTCTCAGATATTTGCATTTGATTTGCATACTCAGACTTCAAATCGCCCTTCTTGTGTTCAAGCCATGATGTCAAAGGCCAGATTGTAGCTTTTTGAGTCTTCCCTTACTATTCTTAATGTGTGGAAAAGCTGCAGAGAGTCAAAATTGGATTTACACCCTCAAGATTTAGGGCAAGAGAATTGCAGTACTTGGGGGAAATTCTCTAGAAGAAGCCTCTGCGTGCTCTACATCCCTTTTACATTGTTTAACCCACACAAATTGAACACAGCAGACCTGAGAATCAGGGTTGAATTTATGCTTATAGCTCTCACAAGTAAATTATATTTGTACCTTCTCCAGAGACTCTTCAAAATACAAGGGAAAAACAAAAGAGTTTCACTGTACTTGACATTTTGGGGTAATGAGTTCCAAGGTTTAATTATTTGTTGTATGAAAAAATACTTTCTTTTATTATTTAAAAATTTCTATCCTTCATGCAATTCTTCCCACAAACCTCCATCACATCCTTCCTCCATTATTTCTCTCTGAAGCTGAAGTTTATCTCATCTTCTCACACAGGAGTCATTTGATATTTCTAATCAACCTCCTCAGTTTTCTGCCTAAAATGCATTGGGAATTTCAGCTAGAGACTGATGGTCAGAGCAGGCAAGAGTGCTCCTGATGAGAAGTGCTACAGAGGCACTGTGCAGCTGCAGCCTCTGAGCAGTGTAACCACACCAGCCCTTGTAGAGCACTTTGCAATAATTCAGCCATCTGGTGAGCAAGTAGGAACAATTTTGGCAGGGTCAGCATTCAGAAGGAAAAAAAAGTAACTTTCCCACTATGTGTAGATAAAGCAGGCTGACAGCTGCTACTACCTGGACATGCAGAAATAATTAGAGCATAAAAAGGTGCAAATTCCCTGCGAGAAAAGAATGTGAATATGATGCTTGTCATTTCCTGCAGCTGATTCCTGCCTCTGGTAAGTTGTATTTGAGTGCTGAGAGGGCTGGCTCTCAGTCATTTTAGAGAATCATGTTTAGTATAGTGAAATCCAATGGCTAAAGGGACCAGTCTAAAGTGTTGGGGCATGGAGTCAGGTACTAGCAGCCTACTGAAGATGCTGCCCTGGTAGTTCCCAGCCTTTGGGCCATATATTCTTGTTGCAGGCTCTTCTTCTGTCACTGGAAACTCCAAATAAGAAGAATGCCTTTGTCTTTAACTTAAATGAAGGAGATTGCCAAGTGAGAATTAGATTTGGTTTGGTATTTCAAAAAAGTTAGCAGAGAGATGAAAAATAGCTGTATTGGTAATTTTTGCAAAGAAATGGTTGGCTGCATTTGTTGCTGCTTGTGGGGTCATGTTAAGCACCTGGTGAATGGGATTTGTTAAAACATTTATGAATCCTGAAGTTTTTCGAAATTTTAGAAAACATATTTTTCCTCTGAAAAGCCCAACTGGACAAGAATTATTCACAGAAAAGCCCAAAGTCCAAAAAAGGCTTTAGCATCTTACTGATTTCAGTATGGAAATGAGAGACTAGATGTATTTGTTAACAAAATTCAATGGATTCAGATTTAGCTTCCTTGACTGTTTTCATCATTTCATCAAGAATCTTAAGGAATATTGTGTGATATTAGCAACTAACCAAGAAAAGTGGAGAGATGATGATAAATGTTAGTCTGAAAATTGTATGCAATATCTATGTAAGTAATACTTTTTGGGACAAATATGAAGACAGATTCATTCACGAATGACTCATAAGTAGATAAATGAGATAAAATACCAACTAATATTGTTTTAACTAATACCATATTTCTAATGTTATTTTTACTCTCTCAAAGGTTTGAGCAATTTGAGAAAACCTGCCTTTGAATTAGATTGCAACATGAATTAAGGACAGATAACACTGAGGGAAAGTCATCCCTGATACACCATTCCATGCTTTAGTCAAAATACCATTATTTAGTGTAATTATAATAACTCTAGGCAAAGCCAATTGCCCAGGCAATTGCCCAGATAATTCAAGTATGTTAGCCTCGTCTGTTCCATCACAGACAACATAGAGTGTCATTGAAAAGAACGTCTCCCAGAACAAAACTCCCTTGAAGACAACTTCAGATTTATCTGCTTTGATCCTATACCCACCGCCCCCCTCCCAATTTGGAGACTGGTCATATGAAGCCTTGTACTGAATAAGGGAAGCTTTCCTTTTTCAATTCCCTTATTTGGCTGAGTTAAGGGTTTGAGAAAATGAAAGGCATTAACTGGTTTTTTATTCTCTACAGGCAGTGAGGGCACTCTTGAACAACAACAGCACAGTCACTGTTCTGCGATCAGGCTTGCACGCCATCTTCAATGAGAAGTCCCTGGATGTGACCAAAGACCTCTTTCAAGAGAAGTTTAGGAATCCAAAGAAGCGGCAGAAAAACATACAATTAAAATGTAATTGATTTTTGCTATTTATTGTCTTTTCTCTTAAGCACTTGCTTGTCATTGTTAAAGGTCCAGCATTTCCTCTTGTTTATTCATGACATCTGCCCTACTGGGAATTACTGTCTTCCTGTAACCTGAAGGGCTAGAAAAGAGCCAGTAAAATTGAGAATGGAGCATGAGATATTATCCTCCTAAATTTAAAAGTTAAGAATTAAAGGCTTTTGGTTCTGACTCTCTTAGAGCTTTTTGTGACAGCAGGAGTGGGGTCTCTGTTACTGAATTATGTATCTCCTAGAAGGTGGTTAACAAGGGATATTTTTTTATTGTTTCGTTTGACAGAAAAGATGTTTTCAATCATTGCATTTTCCTGTTTTTAGTTGAAGCACACAAAATCATCTCTTGTGGCCAGATTTTAAAATACTGTGTGCTGAACTGGACAAGGCCCTTTAGCGTTCGTGTCCTTTTGCTGTATTGCGGCCTGTGGGATCGATGTTGTGCTGTAAACAACAAAATACACAGTTTGTATGCAGCCGTGACATAGTGCATTTGACAGCCTAATGAAAAGGAATAGAAACATAATGGCAACTTAATTTTTAGATTAATGGCCTGCCATTTAAAATATTAGCAAGAGATGGGCAAGTTGGACTAGGCTGTGCACAGAATTAACAGGGGGAATCTCAGCTCTTTCTTCCTGGTCCATCACCAACTTATGCACTGACAAGGGATTTGTCACAGACTTTCTGTGACTGCTTTCAGTAGGAGTAATAACTTGCCTGCTTCACCATCAGGAAAACCATTTCAATAATATATATATACATACTAAAACCAAAACGCTGCATAGAACACTTTTTACATTTTTCCATTGTATTATCAATGTTCTTAGTCTTTTCGAGGTGAATTTGTTGCATTCTCTGTTTTCATTGCTTTTCCAAACTGTCATTTATAATTAGCAAGGTTTCACAGAATTTATCCATACACTTTCTTGAAGGAAGATGTCTCAATTAGAAGGATATAAATTCAGGGAGGTGCAATTTACCTTTTGGCATTGGGTGGTAGGTGCCAGACTTTTGCAGGAACAATTGCCCTGATATGTGGCAACATTAGCCATATTTCTGTTGGTCTACAGAATATTCTGCATTTTCTGTTACTGTTTTAAAAGTTTTTTCTCCCTTCAACAAACAGACCAAGGTTATTTTTTTTTCTCAACCACATAAAATCTCAGGTAAGTAAGTTAGCATTGCCTATAACCAAATTCCAGCTTTTTCATTGGAACTGCTTTTTCTTGCCCCCTTTGCCCTGATGATTAGGTCAGCCCAGTTACACTGGAAATGGACATAAACATGAATTCTGACTGATTTCAAAGTAGGGTACTATTCCTCACTAAAGAAATAGTATATTAATCGAAATGCTAGAAACAGATGTCTTAATCTATTTTAAGATAAAGATAAAAGAAAAAAAAAGCTTAAAACTGCAGGAAAAAAACAGAAGGCAATCCAATCACTTCAAGTAATGATCTCCCTTCTGTATTTCACAGGTTTGAAAAACTTCATTTCTTCACTGACATCTTCCACAGATATTCGGGATCTCCTGAGCTGTTTGTCTTCAGATCTCCAGACTTTTGTTATTAAGGTATAAAATTAATCGTTTCTGAATAAAAAGAGCGATCACATCCCTTATCCTGCTACATGCTGACTGTCACGAGTCTGCAGGAGTTACATTGCACACTAGCAACCTGACCAGACTGCAGATTTGCATAAATACAATTTATGCATGCTGTGGAAAAAGGGAGAATTAATTGGCATACAAAAATTCCATCTGTGCAAACAACTACAAGCATATTTCTGTGCATATATCCACTCAAGTGATTTCAGTATCTGCTCTCATTTCATAGACACATTATTACAGCCCCTAATAAACCAAAATTCAGAAGTAATATGTTGGTATAAACGAAGAGAACACTTCATGGTTCCTTACACCCTCAATTCACCAAACTGTTGGCTTTTAGCAAGTACCAAGAACTCCTAGTACAAAGTCTCTAGCTCTTGTATGACCATCCTCACATATGCACCTTGCAATAGATTACCAACTCTACCACCCCTCTACCTTCACTGATTCACAGTTTGTGTCACCATGTTGGTACTGCTGCATTTGGTTGGTCGCCACAACAATTTACTTGGGTTTGGGTGGTACTTAGAGTTCGGGGTTTTTTTCTCCATTCTGAAGAAGAAGAGTAAACTATTTACTTGGCTTAATCATTTACTCTTATTTTTTTCTTTTTAAATGAAGATTAGTACTTTACAATTCTGGAGTGCCTTCATCTTATATAACCCCCAGCTACCTCATGGGATGGTATAGAGGAGATAGAGCAGGACTTTCCCTGGGAGTCCACGGTTATAAGGCATAAGGCAATAGACACAAGTTGCAGCAAAGGAAATTTCCAATAGATACAAAGAAAAAAAATTACCATTAGAGTAATAATGCATAGGAAGAGGTTACCTGGAAAGGCTGTGGAATCTTTTTCCAGGAGATATTCAGAACTTGGTTGGTCAAGGCCTGAACTAAGCTGGCCATGCTTTCGACAAGAGATCGGAATAGGTAATATCCAATAGGTAATATCCTTTTTCAACCTAAGATATTTTAGGATTCTAATAGAAAAAAAGCTTGTTGCTTTTTTCACCTTTGTATGCAGTTTGTACAGGGAAATAGTCTGCCACACAATAAGGAATTCTTTTAACCGACTTTATTATAAACCAATTTTTTTTCTTTATCTGCAGCCAAGCAAGAGTAAAGAGGCATTTAAAGAGCAGGCATCAGATTTCATGTTGAAATGGAACCTCCTACTGAGCAATGTAGGCAAGATTCTGACCATCAACAGAACAGACAGTTTTGGTAAATAGGATCTTTGTGACTCTAATTTGATATGCCCCATTTTGACCTGAGATGGCAGAGGCAACAGATCCAAAAGTACCTAAAGGGGCCAACAAGAGCTGGCGATGTAGTGACAGGACAATGGGGAATGGCTTTAAACTGAAAAAGAGTGGGTATAGATTGGGTATTAGGAAGAAATTCTTTGCTATGAGGGTGATGAGGCACTGGAACATGTTGCCCAGAGCACCTGTAGATGCCTCAACCCTGGAAGTGTTCAAGGCCAGGTTGGATGGGGCTTTGAGCAACCTGTGGAAGGGGGTTGGCACTAGATAGTCTTTAAGGTCCCTTCCAACCCAAACCATTCTGCGTTTCTGTGATTCTAATGACTTTAACTGACATAAATTCATGCAACAGATAAAGGCATCCCTTCTTCCTACTCCTTTCCTTCTATCACCATTCTCCTGGTGATGTGGCTAGACAGGTCAGGGAAATTAAACTATTAGTTTTTGACCAAACCAGTTCTCTGAGCAAAACTCTAGGATGAGCAGGAGGGAGGAGAGTAGGAGCGTGCAGCTGTAGATGGCAGGAAAGCCAGGACTCCCTCTTTTGGCAGAAGTTGTAGTTTGTCTGTGGGGAAACAGGGAACAGCAGCCTGAGGTGAGAGCTTCTGCTTTCCCTCCTGCAAGAGCTGCACACCACAGCAGAATGGTTTGATGGAGATCTGGGGCCACATACATTCCAAACTATAAACATTCCAGACCTCTCAAGTGATAGCTCTGAGGCCTCCAGATTCTTTCTGTGTAATACAGCCAGAGCAGAGCCACTGCAATAACTAGTTGCCAAAAAGGCAGTTAGTTACTCTGACAACAGATACATGCTCCTTTTCCTTACGGCTTACAATGACCTAAGTGCTTGCCTAGCCAGCAGCACACCTGTTGAAGGTATTAAACTGACTGAAAAACAGTTACTTCTTTAGCTGGGTTAGTTTTGTCTCCATTCTAGAGCTCTGAGCTGTCAAACATCAAATCCATCATACATAGGCTGGAGAAGGGAAGGAACTGTGCAGTTGTGTTCCCTCAAAGAGGCTTGAAGTGATACAAACACACCTTAAATCAGTCCAATCTCTACCCTAACTGCCTTTCTCTTCACTTGTAACACGTTGCAGAGGTGCCATTTCTGAAGAAATGTACTGTCTCCTGTATGAAATGCCTTTCAGATTTTCAAAGGAGCACCTTCATATATTTAACTCTTCTACTGGATGCAACTTCATACAAATAGCCAAAGAAAACCTCATTATCTTCTTTGAAATGCCCCTTCAAAACCATACTTTTGTAAACATATGTTTGCTACAAATACATAACAAAGGGATATGTTGCCTTTTGTGTTCTTGAGTATCCTTATCCCATTAATGCCTGTGCTTGTGCCTGTATGAACACACCTTTCTTCTGCATCAAGCTGCTACCTTTTGCCTTCTGTTTGCACTGTAAACTGTCTGGAGTGGGATCCGAGTTTTGTTCTGTGTCTGCAGGGAACATAGCACGGCAGGGTCCCTTGTCCATCAGCTGCTGCATCACAGTAATAGTAAAATAATCAGTCCTTTCTCGGCAGAGGAGCTCTGCACAAAACTCTCCAATGTTACATGCAATATTTTTGGCAATGAATAAATAGAGAATGCATTCCAAGAACTGCACTGGAAGCATAATGTTTATTGAAATCCCCCATGATGATGAAATCCTCTTCCATCTTTCCACCACAAGAAGAGTTTAATGAATTGCCTCCCTGTTCTGCAGTTAGGTTGATGGATGGGATACAACGGATGGAGCATGTCTCTTGGTCTGCTGAGACTTTATTAAACTAATTACAAATTAAATTTTCACCCAATTTATGACATTTTTCCTACTATACTTCAATAACACTAAAATTGAATTTGTTCTGAAATATGAGAGTTGAAAATATTTTCTAATATTTTGCTGTGATGCTTCAATAATTTGATCATTATTATCTTCTTTCTTTAGTCTTAAAATGTTGGGTTATTTGATCTATCAATGTCCCTTTTTTTGCATGTTTCTATTCCTTTAGGATACTGAGTTTTAGCAGACAGGCTGAAGCATTTCTGTTAACAAGCCATCTGGTGTAAAAGTTCTGTACTCGGGATCATTGCTTTCCAGAAATTTCTTAAATCTCAGCATTTCTTCAAAATATGAACTATGTAGAATCCACACTGAGGAAACACAATTACATAGGGAAATGTGTGTCATGTTAATGCAGTGTTTCTGCCCCCGAAATAAACCAATACCAGTAACCAAAATTAATCTGACTTGGTCTCTTGCCTTCTAGCTTGCCACATCCAGCACACATAATATACTGGCATACTCACACCTCTGAATTTAGGACTGACTTTTACCCTTTTCCAGCCCAGCCTCCAGCTGAGTGATGCCCAAGCAAGATTGGAGGAACCCTGTAGTTACCCCTGCTGTAAGGCAGCAGGGAGCAGGTGTGCTACAGCAGTGAGGGCTAATGGGACCTCTACAGCTCCTTCAGCTCCATCTTCTTCCCAGAAAATGTGCCTCTACAGATCTCCCTCACAGAGTTTCATGTCAGCTCACACACCTCCGTTTCCTTACTGGTCTACCTTCCAAGGCATTCAGGGCTGCATTGCCAAGCCATGGGGACTGAGCAGTGAGCTGTGCATTCCTCTTCTGCAAGCAAGTTGCTTCAACCTAGTCCCTGTTGAGAACTGTGTTTCTCTGTATTATCCCAAGGGACAAGTCGAGTGGTAGCTTTGGCTTCATGCTTACTCTTAGAGAATATATTGAAAACACCTGTAAGACTGTTAGAAACACTCTTGGACTACTAGTAACAAATCTATATATTTTCAACTCCATCTATAGAAATCCCTTTCCTTGTTCCACAGGTAAACAAGTACTTCCCCCTACTTTCCCATAGTTTAAAGATCATCAAAAGGAGGAACAGCAAAAGCAGCAGCTTCTCAGACACATATAACATCGAAAGAGAGTATTTTTCATTTTTAAAGCTCTGTAAACTGTGGTCATTCATATAAATTGTGATATCTCCTTGTTGATGTACATATAAACTAGTTTGTGGGATGTAGAGGTTATAAACTGCTCAGTGAATTCCTGTGCAGATTTATGGTGTGGAAGAAGATCTACTTTTTACTGTAGGAGCTTTCAACCAAGGTATGATTCAAAAGTCAGTGAGTCTCTCTTGGTTTCTATCAGTTATGGCCCAAGCTGCAAGGTGGGCCATTTAATGTCATAGATACAACACATACAGATGTCTGTAGGAAGTTTTGCTCGGGAAGAGCTGGAATGATTAACCTGTCTGAGGGGAGAATGGGGATAATATGTAGTTATTGATAAGCCCGGTAGTAGAAGTGACTGTGGGGGAAGAACTTGGAAAGGGAATGAACACAACTTTCCTCTCTAGTTAAATAAGGGGAAAAATTTGCTTATGTTTAAAATTTGCACTGGTGCCTATTTTTCTGGGATATTTGGAAGCACGCAATTTAGTAAGCACTGTCTGATGACTGCTGGTCCATTACTTTGTCTAGCCTATTACTACAATGAAGTCCTTCAAAAAAGAACACATAGTAAAGATAAGCAAATGAAGAGGTTGTGACAATTATCTTTGTTTTTCTTTAAACCTAGGATCCTGGCTTTTGTTGAATATGCTACTTGTTGACTTTGCGGCTCACCTTTTCCAGTCCTATATAGAAGAGGAGAAGGAAGAGGCAAATTCCTTGATTGCAAAGCAGAATGAGGTCCCTGTTCTGTGTGTTTATGAGCCCAGCCATCTCTCAGCTTGTTTTGCAGAGGAAGAACCTCAAGCTAATGCTCAACAGGCAGCTCTTGTAATGCAGAACCAGAATAACTTCGGATCAAGCAATGTTTTCCAGAGTTCTGAGTTGTTTGGTGAGCACAGCCACTGTCAGCAAGGTGAAATTAACATTAACTTAAAAGAAAATTGTGGGAAAAAAAGTTATAAATTAGGACAAATTGGGAGATGTATGGCTGATTGGGGGTTTTTATGCATGTAAAGTACAACTAACGAAATCCAAGCTTGCATGGAGCTGTGTCCAATGTCACTGAAACCTCAAGCCACAAAGCATCGTCCACATGCAGCTGCCATCCCACGGTCCTATCAAAGGGTTGTAATCTCAACATCGCCCATCTCCCCAGCACCACAGGTTCCTGATTTTTTCCTTAGGTTTTCAGCAGACCTCTGGAGCTCCTTCTGATTCCTCAAGTGTTGTCTAAGGAAGAGCAGTGCTGTTCTGGTGGGCTGCAAGCAGGCCATGGGCTAGCTGACAAACAGACTGCATGTATTTATTGATCAAAAAAGAGAGGGCGTGGTGTGGTCTTTCCTCACTGTTGGAAGCACTGAGAGGCTCTCTTCCCTCCACTTATCTGTTATTTTTATCAAAAGATATGAAATATCTTCAGAAATAGGAAATCCTTGAGACTTTTCTGCTCCACCAGATTTTCTTGCAGTCAGTCCACTGCTCCAAACCTACTAGCATAATGTGTGACATACAGGTAGAAAACCAGACAGTCTCTAAGTCTTCTAGAATACAAGGCTAAAATTCCAGAACACATGGGAACATGGACCAAGCCTCTGTGGTTAATGCAAGTGATGAATTAGACATTCAGCTGTTTTCATATTTCTCTTCCATGCAGTAAGAGCACTTGTCTTATACCTCAGAGAACATTGTGTTTTCCAGAAAACTGTGAAAGACAAATGTTAATGGCATCAAGACTCACAGAGAAAATTATATTTTTGGGGTGACACTACTATAGTTATTTTACTCCCAAGAGGTATTCAGTTTCCATACAGTAGCACAGGAGTGGAAATTGACTATTTAAAAAACATCTTTATTAGTTATAAAGACATTTAGGGGACCCTAATTTTTTTTAAAGGTAAGATATACTAAGACTAGTTCAGCAAAGAAAATTGGAGGGGAGAAAGCAGGCACACAGGGGACAAACCAAGAATGATTTGTACATGTGATGGCCATGTTTGACAGTTTTTGTTATTTTTCAAATGTAAAATAATGACCCATCCTGCCATACCACCTTTATGTCAAAACGCAAACTGTGCTGGGTGCTGATAATTTGCAGGAGAGCTCTAAATCACTGATGGTCAGAAACGAGGAAATAAACCTCTAGAAATTTTATTCAATATCTGCCCATTTCCTGTGCTCTTCAGTGTGCTGCCTTTTGTATGGCCTATGTCCATTGCAATGCTTTTTGCAGGGGTCATCAGACAAGGGTTTGGTCTGTGTAAGTGATGTGCTTATAAATGTGTCTATCAGTTTTGCATTTTTTGTACCTAATCACAAGAACAGAGCAAGGCTGATTAGAGTGAGGGATGAGGAATCATCCCTTTCAGAATAAGAGGGGAAGAGTGTAAAATGTGAAAGGAGGAGTATGAGGACTTAGGAGAAGGTGTGGATGAGGGAAGGACACAGTGAATGATGGAGAAAGTGTAGAAGTTTAAAGAATCCAACAGATGATGGGTTCTGCCAGTCTATGTGCAAGATTCTGATAACTGGGATGAAAAGGAAATTCTAGTGAACACCTGTTATATTGTGTTTCAAGTGCTTACAGTTTGTGATTGAGTTGAAAAACTTGAACCTGCAGCCCAAAAGGGCTTCAGGAGCTGTGAGAGAGTGAGTGAGCACTTCTGCCCACTCATGCTCTTCAGATGGCTGGTAGCTCCCACCTCAGCCGTTGCAGATTCTTTCTTTTGTATATCAACACTGATGCCACAGGTTTCTGAAAAACACAGTTGCCAAAAGCATCTCTATCACTCACCACTTTGTTTGTATTGTCATCTCTGTAGATCCTCTGACAAGATTCCCACTGCATGAGGACTTTCGTTCTGTGACTTTTGACCTCCAAAAATCATCATGCTTCCAAGGAACCATCTGTCCCAGCTCTTGACTAATCCCCCTTTGGCCACAGCCCATTCTGTTGGGTATCTAAACCCTCGGCAGCCGTAGCAGCATCCACCAGCCACACTGCTGTTTCCTGGACCACATTTCTGCTGCCTGACATACTGCTCAGGTTTATTTCATAATTTTTGCTTTTAATTCCTTCACCTCAGGCAGGCTTGGCAGCTTTCTGCAACCCAGTGCCTTTCATCGGTTCCCATTCTCCACTCCATCCACTGCCAGCACCACCCAACCTCCGTAGCTTTTTCATCTTGTCCCACAAGGCATTTCTATGCCTTCTCTACAGCCTGTTATGCTGTGGAAAAAAAAAATCTGTTCATCACACCTCCACACTCAGCTCATTGAAATTAGTGCTAACCACTCCATCTTGCTATGAAACCCTGGAAAAATATGAGGGAGGACTGGTAACAGAAATCAGAAAAGAATCTCCCAACTTTACCCTGACAGCAGCAGCACCAATATGTGTGGCTTAGCAGATCCCTTCGTGATCTTTTAGTTGTCACCTTCATTCTTCCTCTTCCTTCCCCATCTGTTTCTGGTCTTCCATTCCAAGTTGATGCTGAATATAAATTAGACTTCTCAGCAGAGAGACCATTTTTTTTCCATTTATTTTGAACAGCGCAGTACATTTATGAATCTTATCTTTAAATATAGCTTAAATAGTTAATACATAGAGTCAATACATAGAGTTAATACTCTTGAAGACAGAATACATTCCAAATTGGTGGCATCTCCCAAGGAAAACATTGGTTTTATATGAAAAAAGGTAGAGGGCAAGGAGCACGACAGTAGAAGATTTGTACACGCTGGCTTAGCGGGGAAGTGTGGCAGATAAAATGCTATAGAGCCAAACACACATAGTATGAACTCAGAATCAATGAAACCAGTGGCAGTAACAGAGATGCTCTGAACAAGCTGTAATCTATAAAAGTGCAGCTCAGAGAGCATTGGCCAGATCTTTATTCCCTATCACGGAGCTTGCAGCTGCTTTCTCTCAGCATGAATAATATTTTTTCATCTAGAAAATCCCATTCTAGGCTTCTGCTTTTTGTTCACTTGTTACCAAATTAAAATCCTATTAAACTGCACACCTGCAGTGGGTTTATCTGCAGAGCACTGTGCTGTAGCTTTTAATCCAATTCCACACCTTCGTAACATACAATATACTGCAAATCAGGGCACGAAGAGACTGAGGGTATGCTATTCCTAGCTCTGTTGGCAGAGAGCAAATCAAACTCTTTGATTTGTTAAAAAGGGAGAAAAAAATAGGACATAGTTAACTACTTGACTTATAGGAACGGTAAGTGCTCATCAGAGTGGTCTGTATAAACCAGGATACAGAGATCAAGTGAAATCATTAACTAAAATGATCAAAAAATGAGAGCAAAATCATGACCCTGATTGAATTCAGTGTCAAAACTTCTGCTGATTTTAAGAAAGTCAGGATTTCAGCATGAAAGAGCAGTCCCCATCAGGAGAGAGACAGGCTGAGACTGTTTGTTTTGAAAATGAAGAGAAGGGCTTACAGCTGACACACGGAGTCTGAGTGAATGACATATTCAAAGTGGATATGCTCTTCTGTCAGACCTTTGCCAACCCCAATGTGTGCTTCCTCTTGTTGGGTTTATTTGATGTAAAATAAGGCTGGGTAGCTATAAAATACCTCAGGGTCAGCAAGTAAGAATAGAAAAGATTTTTTGGTTCAATGAAGGAAGAAACAAATGATTTACAATTCCTACAGTCAAAATATTTCCATATTTCTTTTCTAATTTTCAGCACATCCAGGTAGTCTAGGAAGAGAAAATTATTATATCATGTACTAAGTTGGATCTTCAAGTTGGGAAGGAAACATTTCTTACTCGAAAAGATGAACTGATATTTCTTTGCCTCCAATGAACAGCAAATCTTCAGAGAAAACCATCCTGACTATAGCATTCTATATGCTACGCCATTCTTACTTTCTGATAAAACTTTAAGAAATACTGTTTTCATTCTCTTTAACTTAAGATCTTTTTTTTTTTTGAAAATACTAAATGCAAAACTGGGCTAGCAATGCAGTTATTTTAAGCTGTCATGTGATTTGATTTAGATTGCTTGAATAAATCTTCAGAAGATAAAGGTGAACTACTTGTGGCTTGGTTTTATGTATTTCTTGTATTTTCCTGTTGTCAGTAAAGCTGAAGACCTACCTGAGGTAATCATGGTAAATTTATCTGGAAGCTACAGCATAACTGAATGACTCTGTGTTAATGCTGCTTTGTGTCTACAGTGTTTAATTTAAAATTTTTATTTACTGAACATAAAACCTAGCACTAATTCCTGTTTTACGAAATTCCTGCTTTGTTTCCCATTTCTGCAGGATACAAGAGTCAATATCTCACATACAATTCTATTAACTGAAATAAAATAGGCTCTATATAACGTTACTATTTTATTATGTTCAAAACTAGGTTGTTTGAACTTGTTCTGTAAGTAAAGTACAAGCAAAGACATTTATAAAGAGAAACCCTGGCATAAATTAATATAAAATAGTAAATACAAACTATGAGATTCGTATCTTGCATGCATCAGATTGTGTGAGGAAATTCCCTGAAACACCGGGGAAATGGGGGATTTAACTATTTTTGAAGAGCATGCCTGCAAGGAGTTATCTGTGCCTGGCTGCTATTTCAAGAAGGGACAACTGCTTCGATATTTGAAGAAGGGACATATCCTGAATCAGAGAAAAGCACTTGTCAGGAGCTTGGGAAGCTTTCACTCATTTGGGGTTTGGAAATCTACACTGATCTTCCGCTTTCATCTCCATTCTTCTGCCTCAGCTCAAGCACTGAAGTGGGAATCAATTGCCAAAAGTGTGGTATTGCAGTAGATGTAGACCATGTGCTAAAGGGAAAGGTAGTCACATATTCAATTCTGCAGAGAAGATAAAGTGTTTGGTGCCAAAATTACATTTTCTTAGGAAGTATCTTCACAATCAGAAAAATTGATTTGGGTCTTAAGGCCCATTATAGCCATTTCCACTATTCTTCAGGTTTTTGTGGTGAAGATGAAAAAAAAAAATGGAACAGGGAGTCTGGGAAAAAATATAAGCAGAGCATACTCAGTGTTCTCCAGTCCACTTTTATTTATAAGAGTTTGGATTCTAGATTAGATATACCTGTTCTCATGGCACAATTAAGCAGAAGTTGTAGCAGTAGACTGATCTTGGAATCTGTTCTTCACAGCTATGAAAAAGATCTGTTAAGTGTACCTGAGAACTTTCTGACAGGCAAAGGCTTCTGTGAGATTCATCCCTCCCTGTCTCCTATTGAACCTGTGTTCCTTAAATAATTTGCATGAATGCAATGAAAGTTTACAAGCATATGTTTGAACGAATTACAATTTTGCATTGCCACACTGAAGGGGTCTACTGCCAAGAAAGGAACTGGATGCACACGTGCCTTTATTAAATTGGGCTATTGATATAAACTCATATACATGCAAATCTTTGCCTAATTAAAACCTCGCCTGGAAAACATTTAACAGCAGCTCCATGTATTTGCATATCAAAACACATCCTTGCAAGCACTAGACTAATGCTGCCTGCCACCTCGGACTTCGGATCTTGCTGAGACTTGACCCCAGTGCCCAAACGAAGCTTTCTCTGCAACGGGTGTTCACATGGACACTCGCCCTCGTGGATCCTCTTTTTTTAATAAACGGAGAGGTCGCACCGCCTCCACCCGGACAGCTCCATCTTCTTGGTTTTGTGGTGCGTCTAGAGAACTTAAAACGTGAGACACCTGCTGGACCGCGCACCTGAGCCAGGGGCTCCATCAGTCTCCCGGGTCCCCCGCAAGAGACAGGCAGAGGCAGGGTTACAGTGAGCCCCGCGCGGGCTGGGAACAGCGAGGGGGCCCAGAGCTGCGCGCCCGGCGAGCCCCCGCCGCGGGAGGCTGTCCCGGGGGTGTCCCTGGCAGGTGCGGGTGGGAGCTCCCGCTCGGAACCGGGCTGGGGGACAGGGCGCCGAGGCGTGAGGCGACTCGGGGGCGATGCGGGGCTGCCGCGGGCACCCTGCGCCG